>JAXCGZ010015126.1:0-192500 GCA_037179515.1 Halocaridina rubra
AAAACGAATACGTCAGCTCAGCTTAGTGTCGGTCCCAAGCCCGGATCAATGAAGACCGCAGGTGTCAGGAAGGACATCCGGCCGTAACATTGAATATAAGCCAACACTATCGGTCAAGAGGTTACTGAGTTACAGTCTCTCTCTCTCTCTCTCTCTCTCTCTCTCTCTCTCTCTCTCTCTCTAAACAACCTGGCAACTAAAACACGTGACTTTTGAAATACGCAAAAAACAATTATTGGGTATTTATGACACGGGGGGGGGCATGCGTTCCCAAGGCTAAATCCTCTTTTTCTTTTATATGCGCTGCTCTGCTTTCATGGGACAAGGCCGAAAAGTTGGATGAAAAATGCAAAGTATATAAACTTTATGGAGGTAGAAAGTGGAGCTTGGAAAAATAGTTGAATGTATAAGCTTAATACAGAAAAAATATCAAGAAATGGAAGAATAAGAACTTGCCCAATGTGTTTCAAAAAGAACTTGAATCGTCCTAGCCCTTAGTAGAAAAGGGAGTTCGTGACGTAAAACCGAATCCAGTAGTAGTAGTAGTAGTAGTAGTAGTAGTAACCTATTCAAGTTAATATGTGGTGGTTCATTAACTATTATTGATGTTTAAAGACTACTACTACTATGTAGTAGGTTGGCTCATGGCACCAGCCGCCCGTTGCGATACTACAGCTGAAGGTTTTTTGAACTTAAATAGGTCTGTCCAGGACAGTCCGATGTTAAGTCTTCCTTCAGTTACGGTTCTTTTTCTATGCCTACGGCTACACTGAATATTCTTGGATATTCATCACACATCTTTTATCCCTTCTCATCTGACAAGTCATTACACTCTCCATCTCTGTTTCTCTTTATGTATTCTTCGTGCCCAGGCCCGATGAGGGCTGTTTTATTTTTTTTTTTTTTTTGGCCCGTCCTGGTGTCACAATCATAAAAAAAAAAATTACTGTTACTACTACTGCTGATGCTGTTACGTAGAGGTACCGAGCGGTTGAAATTCACGCCGTGGGCTCGTGAACAACGCGTGAGAGAGAGAGAGAGAGAGAGAGAGAGAGAGAGAGAGAGAGAGAGAGAGAGAGAGCATCTATCTATTTATATACATGAGCCATTTACCCCCTTATAAGGGGGAATGGCTAAGTCAAGGGAGAAAATACTCTGACTCTTTGGGAAAAGAAAGTACAGAGGAGGGAATTCCCAGTCCCCTCGCTCAGCCCCCATTTAATCGACTCTTACGACACGCAGGGGAACACGGAGGATGCATTCTATTCCCCTCCCTCATGGGGAGGGGGATAACATTTTTACTCGACCATATAATAGCCTCGACTCCGGATCATACATTAGGAAGAGTGACCTTGCGTCATAGCACATGATATAAATAAGTAAAATTTATAATAATATATCTCTTACCTATATGCTGACAATTAAAAAATAAATACATTATAAATACTAAACATATATATATATATATATATATATATATATATATATATATATATATATATATATATATATATATATATATATATATATATATATATATATATATATATATATATGTGTGTGTGTGTGTGTGTGTGTGTGTGTGTGTGTGTGTGTGTGTGTGTGTGTGTGTGTGTGTGAAAACATGAATCATATCTTAACCCTTGACCGGGACTCGAACCTAAGACAATTTGGTAACAATTACATATATACATACATACAAACAAACACACACACACAAGCATATATATATATATATATATATATATATATATATATATATATATATATATATATGTTACAGCTGAAAAACAGCCGAAAGAAGAGATGGAAGAGATTTTTCAATTCTTATATTCTGATTGTGACTACCCCTGATGGCTATAAATACATATACACATGTCTCATTTCCCCTTGTAAAGGGGGTGACCGAACCAAGAAGCGCGCATTCACCACGATCCACACATACCTCTATAAATAATAATAATAATAATAATAATAATAATAATAATAATAATAATAATAATAATAATTCAAGCTTCAATAATCTCTAGGTTTATGATATGAAAGAAAATATATATATAGATAAGAAGTATAATAAGCTAATATTTGAGAAGACAGTAATACTGCTACTACTACTAGAACAGTTACTAATGCTACTACTACCACCGCAATAACATTCTACTAAAAGATAACTTTTCATCAGAGGACATTAAACCCATGCTCTCTCTCTCTCTGTCGACCACTTACATTTTTTTTTTTTAGCACGTGACGGGTTATATATAGCATTTTGTGGTACTTGGATAACAGATTAATGCTTCATTTTTTTCTCTCTCTCTCTCTCTCTCTCGTGTACGTGAGGTGCAAAGTGACCCCAGATTCATTTATGTTTGCCAAAAAGGACATTTTGCCAAATGAAATCTGGCATTAAACAAATACATTTCTCTGCATTCAAATAAAATAATTATGAATTAAAAATATGCACAGCAAAGGTGGGAGCATATTTACACACTCACCCATAATTGGACGTATTTTTCTATGCAATTACCAATAATTGGAAGAAATTTTTATTCACTCATCAATAATTAGACGTATCCTCTAGGTACACACCAATAATTGTGGGATTTTTTTGTTCTCATCTACATAAAATAGTAATTTCAATCCAATACAATATTACTTGAGAGAGAGAGAGAGAGAGAGAGAGAGAGAGAGAGAGAATTCTGCTGAATACCACATCATACTAGATTTTAATTCCTAACGCTCCTTGGAAAATCTCCCCAAAAAGAAGGAAATATCCTTTTCGAATTTGAGTATGCTCTATCTCTATCTCACACACACACACACACACACACACATATATATATATATATATATATATATATATATATATATATATATATATATATATATATATATATATATATATATATATATATATATATATATATATATATATATATATATATATATATAGAGAGAGAGAGAGAGAGAGAGAGAGAGAGAGAGAGAGAGAGAGAGAGAGAGAGGCCCTTCCGGCATTTAAAAGAAAATGGTTTGATTCATCATAGTCCTCTCCCTCCCTCCCAACTATTTCGGTATACCCAATCAGGCCCAGTACCATGTGATACACTGCGGTTTTCTACTTTTGCACGTGCAATCCATGAGACAGTAATCTTCTTCTTTTTATTTTTTCATATTCTTCTTCTTTGTTCTTGTTTACACTTACATTCCTCAACAGCAAATACGAAGTATATTTTAGCAAATAACATGTCACTATTTCCTTTAATGATAAAAGTTCATAACAATTGTTCACTATGGCTAATCCTAAGTCATGCTAATCACAGTATGAGAGACATTGAACAAATACGTTTTCAGACTAGGAGTCTAATTTTAAACACTAAGTATATGAGCGAGGTCGATATGAGTATCATAGATGATTTGCATACGGTCTATGTCATATAATTATGAATCTAACATAGTTATTCAAACTTTAACTAACCTAACCTACTTTTTGACTTCCTATTATTATTATTGTTGTTGTTGTTTTTTATTACTACTACTATTATTAATGGTGATGATAGTTTGCAACTTATATTTTTTTGCTTAACATATCATCACACCCCACCTTGGTAAGCACTCAAGACTCAACTAAAAAAAAAAATAATAGGAGGCACCAGGGCTCATTATAACTACAGCACAGTACTCATATTCAAGGTAGAAGAGATTGCCAGCTATCCCTTCCCTATCCCATTTAGCCAGCTCTTACGACTGTTTGGGGACACAGAGGTAGAACATTACCTCTGTTGGCATTACAGTTAAACCTATTTATGGTGAGATTTTCTTAACTACTTGTGCAGTTGTCACAAGTGATAGTTCAGCCCACATGATTGTAATGTCTATAGAATAAATTAATTTATTTAGTTCAAGGTCATGGGTACAGACTAATAGAAAATGCCTAAGAATTCGTTCTCTGTGTACCATTCAGCGAGTTTATTCATACTGATACAGTACAGACTTTATAATAGTCAAACTTTTCTTTCAATCAGTTAACAGCCGTCAAAAGGGTTTGATGTACAGTATTTAAAATAAGTCATAAACTTCTATGAAACTTTTAAACAAAAACCTACTTTTCTATTGGGTTAAAGTAAAGTTCAGGATGTAAATATAAACGTAAACACATATTAAATACAGTTTAGATACATACGCACACAACGGTCGCAATTTCCTGGTAAAGGGAAGTGGCCGAGTCAAAGCACGCACATTCACCAGAAGCCGATATACATCGATCTCTCTCTTAGCTCTTTGGTGATAAAGGGCTGTCATAAATCCCCCACAACCACCCTATATGGATCACCAACAGGGTATGTGGGCAAGAGTCTTTTGCGGGATGGAGATACCGGTATTTAATTAACAGAAAAGTACTATTATGCGTTCCTCAAAAGTTGCAGCAGACAACTAAATAGGTTAAAGAAATGAGTCATTCATAATACCTTTTTCCTTGGGTTGATAATTTTACTGCAAAATATTAGAGAACAGAGGCTAGGAATTCTACTGAATAAGCACTCTTGTTACATTTTTGGCCACCCTGCTATGTAATCTACAAGTTTAAATATACATATTATATTAGTATAAGAGATACTATAAACTTTTGTGTTGTCCGTGAGCAGGGAAATATACATGCATCATTTTGCTAAAGGACCTATTAGGCCACTTCTGCTACACGAAGTAGTAAACTAGTTAACTGGTGATAATACCGTTACAAAGACAGTACATTCCAACCAGAACTTAGGATATAAAGCTTGAACAGAAGAGAGTGTGAGTTAGTTGAACTCCAGTGTAATAACCAGGTAGATCGGTGCTCCCAAATTGTATAGCTGTCGCATCCGATCCTCCTATAAAATATTCACTACCACACTGCTTTTCCATTATCTCATACTCCAGTAAATACAGTATTCTCATTTATCCCAGGAATGCAACCATTTTTAAATGAATCCTCAAGAAAGAAATACTGACTTATAATTAGAAACGATTAGGATAGGTTGCGTATTAAATATTGCAAAAAGATCGTCATTCCTAAATTTTATGAGTATGTTGAGATTACAATTTTTAATTTTAATCACAGATCACTATACATGTTAGTCCAAGGACCCAAAGGAAAATGAAAGTCTTTTTAATACCACCTTACTTTACAAAATATATACAATGTAAGTACACGCTTTACAAAAAATGTTTTTACAAAATACATTGCAAAACTTCAACTTAGGAGGGAATACCTAAAAGTTTGTCTGTTATTTAAATGTCTCTATTAATTCATATTCGAATGGGGGTGGACACAGACAACTCGCGTATCTCCTAAAACTCTGCAGCAATTAGCGACGGTTTTGAGCTAAAAAAAATTCAAACAAATCTAGTATACTGTATAATAAATATAACGTATCACGTGCCAAGTAGTAGTGGATCACTCTAACAAAGATTAAATCATATGTAGCTCTCAAAAATAGTGTAAGTAAAGCCAAAATTACAAAGCTATCTACACTGGAATTAATTGAATCCACTGTAAAAAAAACATTTTAATCATTATTTTAATTGATAAATTTCAGTACCATAACTCAAGCAAGTCCTGTATGAGATACTTTATCACAATCAACAGCTATCACAGCTAGTAACCACCGACTAAAGTGTCACAATGTGTCCACCTCACATTCGAATGGGGGTGGGCACAGACATGTTGAAGCTGGGGGATTGAGTCAGTCTAGGACCCAAATTTGTAACTTCCCAATGAGCCACAGTGGACCCCTAAATGGTATTACATCTAACAGGATAAAATTTTACTTATTTATATACCAGTACTGTACAAAAAATGGGAAAAAAAATCTCATTAAATGCAATTTAGATCTACTCCGCTATAATATATCATGCACAGTAAGTTGTAGGTTTTAAAGAACATTAAAACACGGTGGCTCAGTGGCTGAGCTCATAAGACAGGAAGCAACATGCCTGTTTCCACCTTTATTCCAATGGGGACTATTTATGACTCAAAAAGGTATGCTAAGAGAGCAAGGCAATGCAGAAGTAGAACAAAAGAGTTGGGTACTGACTAATGCAGGTTAGAGCCCACTGCAGGACATAAGGATGGGCATCCAGCTTTAATCCACCAACTGTGTCTAACCCCATTTGAATGGGGACTAGCTGTGATGCACAAAACGGTGATATATATATAGTACTCGAGAAATCTTCTAAAACCAATAAAACCATTTAAAGGTCTCTCATTCATTGAATAATAGTAAAGTAATCTGAAAACAATTCCTCTCCCGAGCCAATATCTCTCGTAGCCACAAGAGCCACCAGCCGCAAGGGAAGATCCGAGACAGGGATGCCCTCAGGAGGAGAATACCATAGATTGGGAATTAACTGTCGTTCTTGTAAAGGAATATGATGGGCTTCTACGGTTAGTTCTTGATATGCAACATTGCTGGGGTGAGCTGGAATGTTGACCCAATACAGAGAAGTCAAAAGAATTATCTACTCTATGCAAATTTAATTAGTTTTTAGAATATACACTCTACAGAAAGTGATAGGTTAATCTTTAGAAACTAAACATTCTAAACATCATTGTATTTTCTACATTTAGAGATATGTTTCTGTAATTCTTGAAAGGGTTACAACTACTGTCATGTTACAATTGTCTTCTAAATACTACTATTTTAGAGCTGTTTGCAGTAATTTGCCAAGAGGAGTAATAGTTATTCTAATTGTGATGTCACATCCTGCAGAGCTAACAGGGACAGAAATTTAAAAATAGGAGTAATGTGGTAGTGTTTATATGCTCCATCCTTTTCAACTTTGTCCATCAACTGTTTCATCAAAACAAGAAAAATTGTAAAAATATAACATACTGACTTACATTTGCTCTGATTATTGACGTACTGGCCAACATTTAGAGGGTTGAGAGGGAATGGAGTAAGCCATGACGTATCTGCGATTAGAAAGAAACCAACTCTATCTCTGTTCACACAAGACCTAAGAAACAAATGGAAAAGGTGGGATTACATGAGAGAAGAATACATATCTTAACACAGAAATATGATCATATTTGCAAATAAATTTCTTTTACATTTTAGTACAGATACGCTCGGGTGGTAGTTCAACGTTAGAGTCAGGGTGTTAGGGAAGCAACCAGCCTTAATCCCGCTTTATAGCTTCAAAATGTCTATGTCTACCCCAGTTTGAATGGGGACAATGTAACACAAAAAACAGCATTTTTAAGACAATTCTAAGCTCAACAGAATGGAGGTGGAGGCACACTAATTGGAGATGGGGAATTAAGGATGGCTGCTCTTCCTATTCATAGTTTACATGATCCATATATTGTTTCATTCTTTCACCTATTCCACCATTCACTGCCAACTTCACAAGAGTAACCCTACATGGCATATGAGGTGACTGGATGGGGTAAGGGATCCATGAGAGGCAATCTCTCCATTGACAAATTTCATATGCATGCACAAAAACAAGTAGGATAAGAAGCAGAAGTAAGTAGCATAAGATGAAATCACTGATTTACTCCATGAGAATATGCATAATATACAGAAAAGCACATACAAAGAGGACCGCAGAAGAACGATGGTTTTAGCAATCGACAGGGGAAGTGACAAACCCACATTCTAGCCCAAAGAGGGGCATTAGGAAGGGCATCCATCCAGCCATAATTCCACAGCTCCAACTAGTCTGTGTCCACCCAAGTTGGAATGGAAATTAATAGACACATAAAAGAGCAAATAACATGAAAATGCATAAGCTAAAGTAATACAGTTCGACTAAGAAACAGTTCGGATCTTGTAAAGATAAGTAACTACAAAACCTCATATAAAATTATACAGCCTCGATAGGATAGATTATGCCAGGTTAGGTTAAGTGACTTACTTGGAAATATGAATAATCTTAATAGTATCTAAGGGTCAATCTTTCTTTTCAAAATTCAAAACTTCTTACAGAACGTTTGTTAGAAACGCACTTGAAAAGCAATTTGGAGACTCTTTTATTAAAACCATCAATAATGATTCCATCAGCGCAGCGGAATATAAACGGGTTTCCAATGCTCTGGAAGAAGATAGGCTGGACAGGAAGGTAGATGGCCCCAGGGTACAAACCAACAAGTTGACCTCTGCGTACAACGGCAATACTATCTAAGCTTTTCCTTGAGGTAACAGCAACTACGCCTGTACCGCCAACAGCGCTGCTGGTGAGCGTAATATAGAATCCCATGACTTCTTCCATGACCTGAGACAAGATAAAGGTAATAAAAATGAATGTGCCAAAACCATCAATTTTAAAGAAAATCTAAGGGAATTTCTTGTAAGAAAAATAAGTACACATGGTCCTTGACTGACAACAGTTTAATTTCCAAAAATTCAAACATACAATAAAATGTTCACATTGTTGTTTGCAATTTTGTGTCACTATTAATTCCCATTCGAATGGGGGTGAAGGCAGACAGATTGAAGCTGAGGAATTAACAGGTGGGTACATACAGATTGGAGCTGGGGAATTAACAGGTGAGTATGTACAGACTGGAGCTGAGGAATTAACAGGTGGGCACATAGAGATTGGAGCTGGGGAATTAACAGGTGAGCACGTAGAGATTAGAGCTGGAGAATCAACAGGTGGGTACGTAGAGATTGGAGCTGGGGCATTAACAGGTGGGCACGTAAAGATTGGAGCTGGGGAATTAACGGGTGGGCACGTAGAGATTGCAACTTTGGAATTAAGGTTAGATGCCCTTAATGCCCCAGGGTGGGTTTGAACAGGGATTTGAGACATTACTCAAGTCGAGTACTCTTAACACTACGCAATAACCTTTTACAAATAATATTAAAGTCGTGCCCAACTGTGATGAAATAAATATATATAATAAAAATTAACTGACAAAATATTAAATGAGTCATTCAGCTGACTGTATCTGTACTTTGTTGCACCGTTGTATATGTCACAATTAGTCCTTGTTTGAATAGGAGATGACACAGACAGGTTAAAGCTGGGAGATTAAGGGTACAAGCCCATCCCATATGAAACGGTGGGATTGCACTTGCGTCAGTTGCTTCCCAACTAATGCATTCTACTACTGGGATACTGCAGCCCCTTACTGTATTGATATGAGTGTTTCATTATTACAAGTTTTATGATTTATGACCATTTTGCTTTTTAAAGTGTGGCATAGAAACATGTTTTAGTCATAAGTCAAGAACCACCTGTATGGTTGGTAACAGGTAGGAATGAAAGACTGCAATATAAAAGCAATTCTTACCTCATTGCTTTAAACATTTGGGGACTGCAGTCACAAAGTGGTTAGAGCGCTTGACTCGGGAAGTGACAAACCCCTGTCTGAGCCCACCATGTGGCATCAGGAAGGGAATTAAACTTTAACTCCCCAGCCTCAAACTGTGTCCAATCCCATTTGCATGGGTATTAATACTGACACACAAAACAACAAACAACGACATCATTTTAAACCATTTCATCAAATAACTATGCTACAGTAAGTGCTTATAAAGTTAAACAAGTAAAGAGTATAATATATCAAAAGATGTCTGTGTCCACCCCAATGCAAATGGGGACTAAAATTGACACGTAGAGCAGTGCGTATCATGACCTATACATTTATAGTGCACACACTTACTTAAGAGGTTCTCAACAGTAATAAAAACTATAAGAAATCAGGGCAATATATGGAGTAAGTCCAGTAAGGAATCATTAAAATGGCATGGTAACTACAATACTGCACCATTTGTGTGTAGCAATTAGTCACACAGAATAGAGCAGGACACAGGAATGCTGAAGCTGGGGAATTATGACAGGATGGCCTTCCGTGGAGAAATGTGGTGGGCTCTAACCCACATTAGTCATCTCCCGATTCACGTGCTCTACCACTGAGCTACTGCAACCCCCACATGATAAACAACGCCAAGCCACTGCTAAATTAAATTCCAAAACCAGGCCAAATGTTCCCTGCCCTACCCTGATTACTTCCTAAGGGCTTGTTTCAGGTCAATGATACTTGTCAAGGCAGGTTCTAAATAACTTTGCACAAGCTATTCTATCTCTTACATGCCTCTTAATTTCAAGGATGTCAAGGCTTTAACTGGGCAGGTCATCACACACAATATGATACAGGTAAGTCAAAGTTAATAATTTGGTGGCCGCAGTAGCTCAGTGGTAGAGAGAGCGCTTCCAGATGCGATTAACATGAGTTTGACCCCACAGCAGAACATTAGAATAGGCATCCAGCCTTAACACCCCCAACTCTATCATATCTGTGTCCACCCCCATTTGAAAGGTGATTATTTGTGTCAAACAAAACAGTACATTTAAATACAGTACAAGGATATCACTTACCTTTAACGCAACTTGGTGAGCCATCTGAGGTTGTAATCTCACAGGGCCGCCTTGTCCAGGTAGAGCTATGCGAAGAGCTGACGTCAGTGTGGTTAACTGGTCGAGGAGATGGTCGTCTGGGACAACTTTATCCATGTTTCTCTCGTCAACCCTGCGCACTGTCCTGTTTACCAATATTTCACAGAATTACATTTGATTTGTAAGAACTACAGAGAGGTTTTGGATCTTGTAAGAAGAGTAACTTTAGGGTACTGTTGGATGATACATATTTACAAGGTAATTAACCTCACCTGACCTAACCTAACCTGACAATATGAGTAGTAATTCAACAAGATTTGACGTTTTAAATATAAATAACCACAGAGTACTATAGGGTAATTCATATATATATAAAATAATGTTACCTAATCTAACCTAACCTGACAATTTAAGTGGTTATTCAACTTCAGGGGGTTACTAATCCTTAAAAGATTCGAGATTCTATATATGTTTTCCTAACTTCTAGCAAGTACTTGTATATGTTTGTTTAAAAAGAGAAAAAGAAAGAAAATGTCACCCTCTTATTGTACATCTTACACTGGCTAGAAGATACTCACAAGAAATAGAAGCTTCATCCAGCACATACAAAGTATTCTGGTTATATATTTAGCAAATATATATTGCAATCTACCAGTACAGCGTATTGTAAATAAAAAAATATTAACACATGAATGTGCGCCTCTCCTTTGTTAATAACAAACTAGACATAATTTAATAAAAAAAAAAAAGTTATATGTTTTCTTTAATCCAAATCAAATGTACTTTTTCATATAAGGAATGTCTTCAAATTTTAGTGGTTCACGTTTAGCATATATTTTATTAAAAGAATGGAAGAGAGTACTTGTAATTAATTTCTACTTTAGCATTACTTGCTATATCTACTTTACTAGCTGTAATGTGGGTCAGTATATTTTGCTTTCTGTTGCCAGGTCAACTACCTTTAATTTCAAAGATACATACATATACTATCATGTAGTAGGTTGCCCATGGCACCAACTGCTCGTTGCAGTACTACAGCTAAAGGTCTTTTGGACTTAGAGCTGGCATGGACACCTCGATGTCAAGTCTTCCTCCCGTTACGGTACTTTCTCTATGCCTGAATATACTGTACACCGAGTATTCTGGCTATTCGTTACACATCTCTTATTATCCCTTTACCTCTGACAAGTCACTGCTCACCCCATCTCTGTCTCTCTTTACATTCTTTCTCATCATTAAGGTCCTCAATACATTGACTATTCTTCCAGCCTGTCATTTAACTGATTATCAATCTCTTATTTCTGCCTTGTCCTTAAACTGATACCTTTTCATAATGTTATCTTGGCGCCTGGGCTAGATGGGGGTTATTTTCATTGTCTGTCCTAGTATATAAAAAAAATAAATAAATAAATTAATTAATTAAAAAAAAAAAAAAAAAAAAAAAAAAAAAAATATATATATATATATATATATATATATATATATATATATATATATATATATATATATATATATATATATATATAATAGGTGCAATCCCCCTTCTTAAGGAGTGGCCGAGTCAAAGCATACACATTCAGCAGGAGTTAATATAACCTTGATCACTCCTCTCAGCTCCTTGGGCTTAAAGGAATACCACAATTCCCCCAACCACCCAGTTTAGGTCACCTGCAGAGCAAGTGAGCAAGCATTTTCTGCAAAGGGGCCCAACAGCTGCAGGTTCCTTTACTCAAATTTTAAAGGAAATTAAAGAGATGAATGAGATGAGATTCTATTAAAATTCTTTGAACAATGAAACCCGTCAAAAAATCTTCCAAATATATCAAAGAAAGAGGAGCAAAACTTATAAAGCCACAAAGGACAGAAAAAATAACTATCAAACATATTAACAGTCTTATCACAAAAATCAAAACAAGTTTTCATTCTCATAAAGACTATAAAACAATGAAAAGGCAAATGATTAACACTAATGAAACAAACCTATCAATCTCTTCACTGGCATATTTTTTCCAAAAAACAGTACAATTCCAGACAAAACAAGAGAAATTATTTTTGATATGTCTCACCAGTTACTCGAAAGAATGAGATACTGTAAGTGGTGTTGGTGGACTAACAATTAACACTAAAATTCTCGTCTCCACCTAGGTAGCTTCAGAGCGAGCCAGAATGGACAAAAATACTCATTCAAAGCATAGTCTTGTATGGTAACTTTTTGATGAGATAATTCGTCATTGCCAGGGAAGAGGTTACTGAATATAAATGAACTAGTCTTTCATAAACACATCAATTTTTTTTTAGTATCTAAGAGCTGCAAATTCCAGCTTCAACACTATAAAAATTCAAAATAGGCATAAAAGCAAGTCTTCCTGTAAAAACAAATATGAAAGTCATATATAAGCCATACATACAAAACATTTCATCAATGAAGGCTATATTTATGGAAGAAACTATCATGAGTATGTTGTTTGCCTTTTTGTGTCACAGTTAAGTCCCCTTTTGACTGGGGGTGGACACAGAAATGTTGGAGCTAGGGAAATAAAGCTAGACACCCTTCTTAATGCTCCGTGGTGGCATCAAACATAGGTATGGCACTTTCGAGTCGAGCGCTCAAACCAATCTGCTACCGCAGTCCCTTATTGTACAGTAATCGTATGACTTTAAAAACTAGCTGCCTTCATATCTCCATTTGTTAATACTGAATTATATACATGATTTATAGTGTCTTTACACATAATTACAATTACAGTACTGCATTTCTGTATTCACAGCCATAATATTTTTAAATAATGTCCTTTCCTTTGATATAGACATAAGCGTATAAATTATACTGACACCATGATACAAATGGCATGCCTATAAAAATAGTTTCACATTAAATTATGGTTAATATCATAATGCATAATGCAACAGTTACAGTTTTTCTAATTTTCCCATACAGCAGCTTCCCAGTCATGGTACACCACTATCTTCAATTTCCAATTATTTTCGACAGCCTCTGTCCTCAGCCGCTTTACATCATCTTCTGATACGTTGTGCCAGAAGGAAACGGGGGCGAGATACCACAGTTCTGGGCAATGAATTAGGAGACAGTCTATACCCTTGATGCTTATTGCGCATTCCTTGATAACCAATTTTTCAACGCATTTGAGACCTCCTTTTAGTGCTATATATATGATTAGATTATCATTGATACAATCTGACGTTTCGCTGTAAGGCTCGGGTAAAAAGTCTATGCTCAGTTCCCGAAGACCTGGGGCATGCGTCAACAACTCTAGAAGGACTTTAGAAGAATTAACGGTGACTGTGGCCACAAGTAACTTATCCCAGTTGGGAACTTCGTAACTATCGTCAATGCAGATGTTGCCCCGCAGTTGTTCTAAATTAGGGGTCAGTTCCATGATCCAAGTGAGGTCAAGAGGGCAAGTCAGGTTATCGCATAGAATGAGTTCCTTCAGCGAGTCACCTCTCATCTGGAGGTAGTTATAAATATACAAAGGATCTCCGCGCATATCCTCGATGGTAAGAGACTGCAGAGGATGAAGAACATGCAGAGACTGCATATTAATCATCGTGGTCGTTAAACGTTTAACTTTGGGGCACGACAAGCAGAGAAGAGAAGCGTTTTCTGGAGTGATGCAGGAATCACTCAGCTCCTCGAATTCAAACACTTTGGGACCATCACTGCTCACATCTTGATTATCAGTTTCTGGCTGCAAAAGCCTTATAACTTCACAGACTGAACCACAATCTATTTGACCACCTAGAGATGTAAGTCTGGGAAGGTAATGGAGAAGTATGATAGCAGACACCATGGTTATATCAGTACCACTCACGCACACGATACTAAGTGTCTTGCATAGAGGTGTTGTAGCGAGCTCTTGCCTGGATATCTGCTCAAGACTACGACCACAAAGTGCGAGAGAATCCTGAACCAAAAGCCTGGCTATACTCTCATCTTTAACATAAGGTGACCCAGATATATCAAGGTATTCTAAGTGATGGCAATTAGAACCAAGAGTGCAGAGAATAGGAGTGTCGCCAACGCCAGTCAGGGTGACCCAGCGGAGATTACCCATCTGGTTAAACACGCGGTAAAATGTTATATTCAAATCTGGCAAAAGCTTTTGGTCATTCAATGAGCTGACATTACATTTAATACCTAACTTTGTAAGACTGAGTAGAAGACCAAAAGTTAAAGTTCTATAGAACTGGAAGATTTCATCTATATAATAGAGACCAGATTGGCTCAGATCCAAACAATGTGTACTCTTGTCTCCAAGCATTTCAATAAGGAAACATTTGCTACTAAGACTAACTCGATACATATGTGATCCACATATGCGATTCAGCAACTGTTGTCGAACGTTGGGGTTCAGAGTTGAAATGACATACTGCCTTTGCTGCAGACGATCTTCGGGTTTAGCCTGATGTTTCAAACAGTGGAATAGCCAACGCCATACCCAGTCTGTGCATATATCACTGAGGGATCCAATTGATTTAAAAGGAGGCATGTTTAGAAGGCCGAATGAGGTACAAGTTCTTCGTTTTATATTACAATAGTGAACAAACGATAGTTGTAATAAAATTCTGCATAATATATAAAAAGCTATACAGTGGTACTTATGCATATAGAGTGGATGATATTCATTTGAAAACAGTTTGTGGCATATTTTTCACAATAAATTCTATTGGAACATCCATCAGATTTAGTTATCACTATGTTGCAGTTGTAGAATCTGAAAGGGGGGATATCTGTCAGTGGATTACTGCTTGACTGAATAACTATCGGGATATAACTACGTATTAGGAGTTATAACAAAGTTATTTCACTCCGTTTTATGCGTCGCAATTAAGCCCCATTATGGGGGTGGACACAAATTGTTTGGAGCTAGGTAATTAAGGCTGTATGCCCTTCCTAATGCCCTGTAGTGGCTCGACAGTGGGTTTGTCACTTTTACCAATGATGAGAGTTCTAACCACTGCACTAATGCAGTCTTTAAGAATTATAGGTAAGTTATAGTTCAAATTGATTGTCTTAAATCTTATAAGATATTATGTTGTATCCATAAAAAACTGGTAATATTAAATTGCCAAATAGATTACAAATGGTACAAAAAAATATGCATTGTACAAAAAAATTAAAGTACTGTGAATAAAAAGCTTTAAAGAAAAAGTGCCATCAGACCAATAAATCATTTATTCCTATCAACATCACAACCAAAATATGATTCCATAAATTGTATTTTTTCATATATATTACTGTACTGCATTACAATGGAATACAATGTAAGGCCATCATACTTATAAATAAAACTTAAAAGAGGTACAGCAAACACAAATAACAGGAAATTGATACTGTTTCAGAAATAGTCAAAAAGAGTGCCACTCTGCTAGAGGCAACGGGGTGAAGAATGAGACAAGCGCCACAAGTAAGAAGCTGTGATACATGAAGCTAGTTTGGCAAGCATGTATATACTGTACAGGGATTTTTTTACCTTGGTGCAAGTCAAAAATTGCAATTCCTGGCTATTATACGGAAAACAATGTTGAAAGACAACAATGTTATACTGTACTTAACTCTATCCCCAAGGAACAAAGAGGAACAAGCAAGGTATATTAGCTACTGGAGAATGTGTGCATTGACTTAGCCAGCTCCTTTATGCGGGGAATTGTGGTCACTGAGGACAAATCAAGGTATATTAGCTTCTGGTGAATGAGTGAGCACTGACTCAGCCAACCCCCCTTATAAAGGGACTTGCGATCATCGCATATATGCGTAATTCTATATCAACACCATTGGAGCATGTCCCATTCTTTGACCTCTTGCCTCAAATCTCTTTAAACAGAAAAACAAATGCAACCGTCATAATCACACAAAGTCTCCTATAAATCATTATAACAAACAAAAACAGGTATATTCACATATAAACGAAATAGGGTAAAATTAACAAAGAATCAATAAACAGCTATAATGAGAGAGTTCAGAGAAGGTTCACAATGACAGTTCAGAAAAGGTTCACTAAGACAGTTCAGAACAGTTGACTAAACTCTAGTGTATACATTTCCTAATTCTAGTAAAACTATCTAGACAAGTTATCAATCACCACTAGTTCCTTGTATATCTATTAGACTTCATCTGATGTAAATGTTTCGATAAAAACTGTCTAAGATATTTAACAAGCAATACTCAATGTTTATTTAACAGAAATCCATAAGAAACAGACATTTTGGGAGTATTATGTGTGTATCATACCAAGCACTGGGATTACTTCCAGTTTTTATGCATCATTAATTAATTCCCATTCAAACTGGGGTAGACACAAACAGGTTAGAGCTGGGAAATTCAATTACTCTTTGGAATGCCATTTAATAAGGTTTATACAGAGGGTCGTTAGGGAAAATGTTAATTCCAGTAAAGATATCATAAAAAATATAAGGGCAGACACTGACAACTTGGAGCACGTGATTTTCGTTATTTCTTTGAATGCCTCTAATGAGGTTTACAAAGAGGATCAGTAAATTAAATTTCCATTTCAGTATCTCTAAAAAGTGTACTCGCAAAGTATGATACAAATTAGCTGAGATTTCAGAAACTTTCAATTTATTTGAACAAACTCAAAGAAATCCTCTATGATTTATTTTTACTTGAAAGACTTCAAAAATCGTTAATACAAGTCCATTTTTTCTAAATTATATTGGAATAATGCCTGCACTGCAATACTGAAATGTACCATTGTCTATTAATTTTGCTTGTTACTTGGCTTATAATAATAATAATAATAATAATAATAATAATAATAATAATAATAATAATAATAATAATAATAATAATAATAATTAATAATCCAGGCTCGAAATCACAGTTCAAAGTATTTTTTTTTTTTCTGGTGTGAATTTAATATGTACCGAACAGTGACACCACATTGCTGTCTGCAAATGTACTAATACCACAAATACGTAACATTTCCAGGGAAACTTTGAGTTGAGTAAGAAGTAAACCACTTTTAAGTGTCACTATTAATCCCGCATTCGATGATTTTCAATGTCTGCACAAAACTGCTTAGTACTGCATTGTACTGATATGGAATTATCACCCTTAACGTGGATCTATTTCACAAGATGCACATCAATATTGTAAATAAGATTATATTGACTAGCGCTATGGTACTCCGTTGTGTCCCGATTTCTCTTCGTAGTCAAAATGATTAAGATAGCCCTGAAGTTAATTTGTCATGTTAGGGCATGACTCCATTATCATGCAAATTGCATGTTACTTCATACATTCAGTATCTATACCCATTCCAAACTTGTTTTTGTCCAACACCATTTGACAGGGGATTAATAGAGACAAATACAAAGTCAAACAAACAAACTAAAGGCTATAAAACCTGTTTTCAGCCACTTTTACTAAGATCACTCCTGTGTTAAGAAAACAATATGTAAAATGTGCCTTTTTTCAAAAAGAAGCTGAGAGAAGTGATTGAGGTCAGCCATAACCCCTCACAAGGGGGGGTTGCAGCCAATGTATAGGTATAATATGAATATATTTATAATACATATTACACATAGGGTGATAGGTAAAATAAAATCAGAACTGGAGAATCTGTAAATCAATTAAACTTATATGTTGCTGAAGGAAAACGATGAAAATTATTTTGGAGTGTACTCCAAACATGAGCTTTGATTCAGCCACCACCCTTGCAAGGGTCATTGCAGCCACTGTAAACGTATGTATATATGTACTCTAAAATATTAAGGGTATGAAGGTAAAAATGGATACAGTTTTATGTTTACATAAACAACTTGATACTTCAAAGCTATTTAAATATGGGCATAATATACCAGATATGTAAGTAAAAATGCCAGTTTTTCTTAAAACGTCACACATAGTTTTTCATTTTGACCAAAAGTATGTAAAGAAGTAGGATACATCAACCAACAAACCACAAAAAATGCCCAAAAATATTTTATTCAAAGTGCGCCTTACCTCTCTTTAAGATTGAAGGCCAGCCATGGCACGAAGCGATATTTGTATGAGTGCCAAAGTGATGAAAATCTCTCAAGCATATTAAGTCGTGAGTCGTTGGACTTTTATTCTCTACAGATGATTGCCATTTCCTTTTGTCACCTGCGGAATGGAAAAATGCTTGTTATATCACAACATTAGTTGTATTATACAGATATACATATACGATGGTCACAATTCCTATTGTAAAAGGAGTGGCTGAGTCAGAGAATACACATTTACCAGAGGGTAATGTACATTGATTACTCCTCATAGCTTCTTAGGGACAGAGGGCCACAACCATCCCCCACCACATTGCTTGGGTCATACAGAGGGTAGCAGGCCAGATTCTTCTGCTGTGAGACTAGGAAGCTTTAACTGGATATTAAAAACTACTTTACAATATTTTGCAGGAAAAGTTACTGAGGTGCCCACAAATACAACTATGAACAGGGGTCGTAGGGTTTCATTGTATCATTTCCAAATGGAACATCATGTACATTACAGTAGCCATGCCATAAGAAGGAAACAAAAACTAGCATGATACATAGTGTATACAGCACCTTTTTACATGTCCCAATTATTCCCCAGAGATTAGAAATTAAGGTTGTATGCCTTCCTGACGCTGTGCGCTCAGTCGCTGAGCTACCGCAGCCAATAAAGTAAAGCAAGGTTTTGTGTGACAATTAGTCCCCATTCAAACAGGGGTGGACACAGACATGTTGAAGCTGGGGGATTAAGGCTGGAAGCTCTTCCTAACACCCAGCGGTAGGATCGAACCCACATTAGTAGCTTTCTGACTTGCTCCATCCAGAGTACTGAAAGAGAAATCAAAGGGCAATGGTGCTGATTTGCAAAAGAAATCTGTTACTGGTTAGGAGCATGGTAATAGCCGAGTTCAGGGCCAACTCTTGAAGGAAGTATTGGAAATAGTAAAGAATATTCAATTCCCAGATTTACAGAAGTCCCTCCTGATTCTTTCTCCTCTAAAGTTTTACCTCTCTTTCGACCTACAAGTGACCAAGAGATATACTTAATTCTCAACATCAATATGATATTCAGCTTTGGGGATTTTGGAGGTATGGCTCCAATCCTTAAAAGCTTTTAAAGCTTCTGGGTGTGGGGAATGATCTAAATATTGCTTTTCCTAACGAAAAACAAATGGCCAAAGTCACAAGAGAACTACCATCATTCAATAACAACCTAATCTATCGCGGTGCAAAGATGAATCTTTGTTGTTTGCCTTATTACGTGTCACTATTAATTCCCATTCAATAGGGGATGGACACTTACAGGTAGGAGCTAGGGAATTGAGGCCGAATGTCCTTCTTAACATCCTGTGGTGGGCTCCAACATGGGTTTACGACTTACTGAGTCGAGAGCTCTAAGCACTGAATTACCATGTGATTTACGTGGTGAAAAAATAAAATATTAACTTTTTCTTTTAAGTAATATTATTCTCCTATTACCATTTAAAAAAGAACATTACAAGGTTGGGTTACAGTACTGGTCACTATGGTGGAATGGTTTGGCATACTGCACGATCCAGTCAAGCCAATTTCTTTCCCATTACTATAAGTCACCACTGTTACAATATCTCTATTAAACATTCTACGTTTTGGAATCACGACGAATATGGAAGGGCTAGATGCCCTTCCTAACACCCAACGGTGGGATTAATCCCATGTTAGTTGCTTCCGGACTTGCGCACTCCACCACTTTGCTACAGCAGCCCCCTTTTTAATGGGGGTGATTAGCAAATATGGTAAAGGTTTTCTTTCACACCCCCATTTAGGAAGGAAAAGTTCATGAAACTGACTACAGTATTGGGTAAGGTCTGGTTAGGTTAGTTTTGTTAGTTAAACTCAACACCCAGTCTATAAATAGTGTGATAATTGACACTGTTGTATTTGTGTTGTTTTATACAGTTTTTTCAGTGTTTTATATTTTAATTTCATTTGTTACAGAATATGCTTGACATAACTGGCTTCAAGAGTGGATCAGTCTAAGAAAATAAAAAAACTACTGAGAGATAGAGAGAGAGAGAGAGAGAGAGAGAGAGAGAGAATGCACTCATTGCACTTTTCTGAAGCAAGTTCTCTCACACACACACATACAAGCATAGGGTTCCTTTCCGTAGGCACAATTAGGTAATTGGAGAGAGAGAGAGAGAGAGAGAGAGAGAGAGAGAGAGAGAGAGAGAGAGTACTTCATTTCAGCTAGTAGTCGGGAATTGAAAAACAAAATTATCAAAATTATTATAAATCATATATACATTTATCTATCTTATTCAGTTAAATAAAATAAGTCAAATACATAATAAATTATAATCCTTGCACACTTAAACGAAAAAAGTAATTAAAAATGACAAAATAAACTGCAAAAATAATACCTTAATTCCTGCGAAACACTGGCCATTCCCCTGAAAGGGAGCACATCAGCTGATCATAACATTCTCTTTCCTTAAAAAAACAAAAGAAAAAACAAAAGCAAATATATTAAACAAACAAAAAATACACATTAATGTTGTTAATTTTGATTTATTATTGTTTCTGTATTTTTTTTTGCCAATTGCAATTTTATTCTAACTTAAAGTATCAAGTACATCTTCTTTAGAATTATTTTTAGAATCGCCTCCATTAGATCTAAAAATACTAGATAGCGTTTCTTTCTTATGTAGATAAGATATTATTAACTTTGTGTTAAACATACATATATTAATATACTTGATTATTATATATATATATATATATATATATATATATATATATATATATATATATATATATATATATATATATATATATATATATATATATATATATATATATATATATATATATATACTTTGCATAAAATGCCTAATATTTGTGATTCCCCGTCTCCTGGTTAGTTTTATTGCTTACTAGCAATATCACAATATATTATTTAGTGAGCTAAAAGTTGTTATAATATTTATGTATTATTATTATTATTATTATTATTATTATTATTATTATTATTATTATTATTATTATTGCTATTGTTGTTATTGTTGTTATTATTAGTATGATTATTAGTATTGTTCATTATTATTATTATTATTATTATTATTATTATTATTATTATTAGATTATTATTATTATTAGTATGTTGTTGTTGTTGTTGACAATATATATCAAATATTTTCATCTCTATTTATTTACGTTGTCATCGATACAAGAAGAAGAACACGTTGAGAAATTTTTTTCTTATTTATTTGTAGTGTTTATGGTATTTCTTCTTCTTTAATTATGTCAGAAGGTGAGAGTATTGTCCATCTGGTTAAGATTCGTTTTATGCACCCCCTACATAAGTCGTATTCTGTACCTCCTCAAATAATAAAAAAAAAATTGACATAGAGGCAGAAATGGGGACTATGTTATCCAAAGGCCATAATCATTCATCTGCTTTAGAACCAATGCTATTAACATTTATTTCTCTCTTTCAGAAATTCCACCATTAGAAGATGTTCCAGATGTGTTGAAGAAACTTCAAGAAAGAACTGATAAGGTTTTGAAAGAAGCTTTGAGTAGTAATAGTGAGGGAGAAGGAAAGGAAATAAAAGATTCTGAGAAAAAAATATCATCCAGTTTTGGAGGAATGAAGAAAGGGTTTCTGTTTAGCGGAAGTTCAGCAAATTCATCAACAGCAGTTAAAAAAGTAATTGGTGTTTATATATTGGTTTTCTTTATGGATGATATAGGATGTATATTTATGCTGTCAGTCTAACAAATATTCTCTTTCTTGAGTTTCAAATTATATATCTTCTCTCATAGTTGGTCATGGACATCCAGTTCATTATTAAAGATTTGTCCCTGAACCATGGCCCCTCCTACCTTACCCAAGAGGGTGGTTAGAGCAACTGTGCCGCCCCTTTACCCCAAAGGGAGTAAGAGGAGTGATTGAGGCATTTTAATGTAGTAGGTTGGCCCATGGCACTGCCGCCCATTGCGATACCACAGCTGAAGGTTTTTTGAACTTGAATAGGACTGTCCAGGACAGTTCGATGTTAAGTCTTCCTTCAGTTACGGTTCTTTTTCTATGCCTACATCAACACTGAATATTCTTGGATATTCATTACACATCTCTTGTTATCCCTTCACATCTGACAAGTCATTACACTCTCCATTTCTGTTTCTCTTTATGTATTTTTCGTGCCCAGACCTGATGAGGGCTGTATTATTATTATTTTTTTTTTTGGCCTGTTCTGGTGTCACAATCAGAAGAAAAAAAAATTAGCTTCTGTTGAATGAATTGAGCTTTGACTCTGTCATTCCCCTTACAAGTTGGATCTCTGCCACGTATATATTTTTATATTACTTCTACTATTTTCAGATTCCAGTAACGCATAAGAAAACCAAGGATGACATCCCACACATCAAAGCAAATCCAGCCAAGTCTGATTTGGTCCTGAAGGAAGTTCAGGAAGCCATGATAGATGCAAACAAGAGTAACGACTTTCAAAATGAATTAGCCAAGAGGTAACTAACCCTCAGAACCATTGATTTTAGTATTGCATACAGTGTGGCCACAATTGAAAGAAAAAACTAAGATGGGTGGCTGAATTAAAGTATAATTCTTGGTTTTTTGTGGGAGTAAAATTCAGAGGAAAGGATTCCCAATCCCCTCACTCTGCACCGATTACTTGACTTTTAAGACACACAGAGGAACTAAGAAGAGGTATTCTTCCCATCCCAAGGAAAAAAGATTAGGTAGCTGACTTCAGTACTCTCACTGTTTCCTTGTCTCGTCTATCAGTTATTTTCTTGCTTAATTTTATATCCCGTTGGTCAATTTTACATTTATAAACATAGGTTTTAGATTATCTATATATGCTGTCAGTCCTATGCAGTGATAGTCCATGGTAGCGCAGTAGTTAGAACACTCAGTTTGGGAAGTGACAAGCCCCCGCTTAACCCATGATGAGCATTAGAAAATGCATCCAACTTCAATTCCCAAGGTCCAAACCTGTCTATGTCTACCCTCATTTGAGTAGGAATTAATAGTGACACACAAATTCTCAAACAACAATGTAAATTAATGTGCTAATTATGACTTTTTTCATAAATAGCATTAAAATTTTCATATTATGCCAGAATATGAAAAGAATATATTTTGCCTGCATATATCTATCAGCTGAAATGTCAGTGCAATAGATAATATATAGATACAATAATCGAGATTCCATTATTAATTGATAACATTCAAACGAAACATGATATATACAACTGAATAATCCATAATTCTATGTTTTTCTTGTATTTTATATTTTTAATCCCTATCTCACACAACCTTTAGCATCCTCTCATGGAAACCTAGCTCACCAGCAAATTCTGGTTAAAAATAGACTCATCTAGACGTTGTCTTCCAACATAAAAGTCATTATAGTATGAATAATACCATACATTGACTAAAAATGTGGAAATTTGGAACCCTACACTAGGGATTTCCTTCTTGTCACCTCTTACAACTTGCAGATACTCCTGTATTGACTCCTTTCTCCCCATCTTCAAGGTATTTCCTTTTCTTTTTGCTCCTATAGCACAAAAGGAATGCAATAGTGGAACTTTTTCATCACTGTCATCTGGGATTCACCTGTCACATCCAGGAAAATTAGTGTTTTATTTGTTCTTGCCATCACCTGAGAGAATTAATTACCTCCTTCAACAGTCATTGGTCATTAGTGCTGAAATGGTCTCTTTGCTGCAAAGAGTACAATGTTATTTGTCATTTTATGTGTCGCTGTTAATTCTTATTCGATTAGGATGGATAGAAGACAGGTTGTATCTGAGTATTAAGGCTAGATGCTTTTCATTATGCCCAGCAGTGGGCTGGATTGCAATGAGTACGATATTGTTTGTTTGACTTGTTATGTGTCACTCTTAATCCCTAATTGTGTGAGGATATATGCAGACAGGTCAGAGCCGGGAATTTAAATTCAGGTTGGATGATCTTCCTTATACCCAGCAGTGAGCTCAAACATGGGCTTGTCACCTCCTGAGTTGAATGCTCTAACCACTGCGCTACTGCAGTTCCCACTTTAAGAAGTAAAAATTTTGTTTCTAAATTTTTTTGCCATTGCAGACTTGAAGGTAATTCAGATGTAATGGATGTGTTAGCTGATCCTAATTGGATTCCAATATTAGACGAATTCCAGAGAGATCCGCAGGGGGCCATGCATAAGTACAAGAACAATTCTAAAGTCAAGAAAACTTTACTTAAACTCTGTGATGTTTTAGGTGAGATTCTACTATGATGTTTTATTGTATTTTTAGCAGAAATAATGTTGTTGTTTGCTGTCTTATGTGTCACAATTATTCCCAGATGCAACAAACTCATGTTCAAGATCACTGTGTGCTGGTAGGAAGGGCATATAGCCTTAATTCACCAGCTCCAACCAGTACAAAGAAAAGGGAGACACCGGTGCTTTGTCATACCCTGCCTAGCCTTATCCTTTCTATTGGTCATTCAGGCATCCGCTGGTGACCTCCTGTCCTATCTTACTCATGTATGGTCACTCTCTGAGGAACTATGGGGAATCCTTTGTCGTCGCCCTTGATATCTCTTAGGCTTTTTTGACAGAGTGGCACAAGGCTCTGTTGGCCAATTCCCCATTTCTCTGATTTCCAGTGTTCTTTCTGATCGTTTTTTATCTGTGGTTGTTGATGGTGCAACATCTAGCCCATTTCCTGTTACCAGTAGTGTTCCACACGACTCTGTTCTTTCACCTACTCTATTCCTTCTCTGCATCAATGATCTTCAGTCCCCATCCTCCTTTCTTCTTCAAACCTTTGCCGACGATATTACCCCCTATTTTTCTTTTGTCTTTTCTTCACAACCTTTGTCTGTCACTCATAATCAGTGTCATATCACTCTTTCTTCTACTCTCAACTCTGATTTGCAGAGGGTATCAGAGTGGGGTACCCTAAATATGAACAAGCTAGATTCCATAAGTCTGTTCGTAAGTTGTGTTTAGGTAAAAAAATAAGTACTATTCAGTACATACATATGCAATACTGTACAGTACTTAGGCTAAAGACACTTAACTACTACATAAATCATAAACTATACAGTATTAATGCATTTTAATACAGTAATAATAATGTAATAATGCAGTACAGTACAGTCATGCATACATTAATACATGGGTATATAATAGGTAGGTTTTTGTTCGTATCTGTGAATGTTCATAACTCGGTCGTTCGTAGGTAGGGGAGCTTTTGTATTAGGAATCCAGATTGCCTCAAACTTGTCTTGGAGGAATCACATATTCCAAATTTCGAAATCTGCATCCAAAAATTTGGGGATTCTAATTTGTTTTCGTCACTGCTTTTCCTCCTTACAGTTACTTAAAATCTATAAAGATCTTAGCCATCCCTGATTAGAATACAGTACTACTTACACAACTGAGATGCTTCTTCATATTCTTATCTCTTTGATAGGGTTGAATCTAAGGCAGCCAGACTCATTAATGACCCTTCTCTTACTTTTAATCTGGATTTTCTTTCTCTTCGCCATAAGTTATCAGCCCTTTCTCTTTTCTGTTGCTACAACTTCCATCGCTTCTTTGATGAGTTTGCGAGTTGCATCCCTCCCCTACTGCCGAGGCCACGTAACACTCGCCAAGCGGTTCATCTCACAGGTACTGTTTGGAGATCTGTACGTGGATTCGTCAGTCCAGCGACTGTTTCTTCCCATCTACCTCCAGACTTTGGAACTCTCTTCCTCCTTCTGTCTTCCCTAATTCTTATGACTTATTTTCTTTTAAAAAACGGATCTGTCGTCATCTCATGGCCTAATCCTGCTATATCTCTAGATCCTCAGTACTTCAACTATTCTTTCAACTTGTCCTTTTGCTGCTCTCTTTCATTACCTCATTTCTGCCTTGTCCTTACCCTTTTACTTTTTTCATCTTAATGTTTTCTTTGTGCGTGGGCCTTTATTGATGAGGGCAGTTTTCTTGCTTGTCCTGGTGTCACACTCATAAAGAAATAAGTAACAAGAAAAAGATATCATATGGAATAAGATTGTTCGCCTTATGCTCCCCTCTCCCATTTAGTTTGCTGCCATGACATACGCACACAGGCAATACAGGAAACACCATTTTAAAGTGTCACATATATTCCCCATTCATATAGGGGTGGACTCAGACGTGCTGTAGCTGAGGGGTTAATGCCTCACAGCGAACTTGAATCCGTCGCTTCCTGATATGTGCGCTTTACCCCTGAGCCAGTACATCCCCCACACACAAAAAATATACTTTGTTTGAATTTCTTTCTCCCCCACCAATTTTTATTTGGGATAATATGTTAACTTGCTCTAGTTTTATAGAACACAAGGAACTGAATTTCTGATGCTTTCCATAATCATTGGATGTCTGCTGTGCAGGTTTTCATGCAGTAAGAAGAAACAGTTTAGAGTATTAAAAAGTTTGCTAAACTTATATTTATCCATTACTGTACAGTACTTAGGTTATTTGAATATATTGATAACCTATAACCATGTACAGTACTGTACTTTTATGTAACTTAGTTTATATCCTTTAGAAAATGAATTGAGGTAGTAGGTTTCGTATATATTGTAAAAAATATGTCAAAACCTCAAATACCACATTCATGAAGTCCTGACCCCTCTTATTTTTTCAAGTGACACCTTTTACCCAATGGAGGTGAACATAAACAGGTTGGAACTGGGGAATTAAGGCTGGATACCCTAGTACCCTTCAGTGGGCTCAGACATAGGTTTGTTTCTTCTTGAATCGAGGTCCTGACACTTTATCTTTTCAGGTGACACTTTTTTGCATATGGATAAAAGCAAGAAGACTGAAGAAGAACTTCTATGTGGTGACCTCATGGAAAACCCTCAAGTCAAGGAAGCCCTTCTTGATCCACTTGTCATGAAAATAACTTCTTATATGAAGGAAGGAGCTAATGATAAAGTGCAAAGGTAAGGAAATAATTATAGGTCAAATTCCAGTTGATTAATTGAAGCAGATATTAGTTATTATTTTATTTGTTGCTTACTGCTGTTATATCACTATTAATCCCGTTTTCAAATGGGAGTGGACACGACCAGATTGAAGCTGGGAATTAAGGCTAGATGCCCTCCTAACAACCTGTTAGGCTCAAATACAAGTTTGTCAGTTGACGAGTTGATAGCTCTAACCTCTGCATTATCTTTATATCGAATAAATTTTGTGTACTTGGTCGATTGCTTTTACGTTCATGTCATTTTTTTTTTTAACATAATGCCATATTCCACTGAATCCAGGAGGGTGGCCACAATCAAATGGAAAAGGAAAAGCAACAGAGGTTTGGCATACCCTTTCCTTTCCATCAGCTGTGTCATAAAGGATTGGGTTGTTAGTCTTTCACTCCCCATCTCTTGGTTGCTATTATGACATGTAAGGAATACCAGCGAGGTATTTTACCTACCTTACATGAAAGCCTTATTTCTATGAACTCATATATTCATAGACAATTTGTATAAACTTTAGTACTTTTCCTTCTTTTAAGTATGATATGGACAGCAACACAATTCTTATTAACTGAATTGCAGTTAAGTGTATTATGATTATGAGAGTTGAACTATGATAGCTATTAGGGGGATATTTGTGATGAGTGAATTTATAAATCGGATTTTGATTGTTCATTATGAATTGAGACTTTAACTGTGATAACAGTTTTAAAGAAGAATTATTTTTGTAAAGAGTGAAACTAATAAAAATAAAAGTTTGATTATTCATTTAAGGATAACTGTGATAGTAATCGTAAGGAAGTTATTGTAAATCAGATTTTGATTCTTTATATATTGGGGACCATGGTAGCTTAGTTCTTGACTTGGGAAGTGACAGGCCCATGTTTGAACCCACCATGGGGCATTAGGTATGGCATTAAGCCTTTATCCCCCGGGTCAACCTGTCTGTATCCATTTCCACTGAAATGGAGTTTTATAGCATTGCATGAAAATGGCAAAAAAAAAGTAAAAATTATAGTTTTTTTTTATTGCAAGATCTATGAAAACTGTGCTGTGAATATAGACATGTGATTTACTACTGTCCTCTTAATTCCAGGTGCTTGCAGACTGTCAACCCTGAACAAAAGAGACATATACAGACGCTTGTTGACTTTGGCTTGTTTTCATTTTCAATGTAAGCCTCTTTTCTGTTTTTTGGCTAAGCAGCTTTTAGTGAACACATCCGTTCCGGTTTCACATCACGGACTCCTTTTTCTTGTAAGGGCTAGGATTGTGCCTTCTTACGAAGGACCTTGGTGTTGGTAGTGTGCGACCGTTACTCGGAGAATGTCCTCTATAACCTCGGACTTTGGCAGGTCTTGAACCGACGACCTGATGAACAAGTTGCACATGCTACCAACAAACAGGCTGCCACACTATTTTATTGAGAGTATCTATTGTGATATATATAACAAAAGCCTGTGTAGTGGCCATCACAATTTTAGCAGTTGAAAGGGGATAGAAAGGAAACTTTATAAAGAGATGAAAGAGACTGAGCGTGGGAGGCAGAGGCTCCTTGACACCTCAGCCGGATAGAATTCATCCACCACCCTAGGTTAATAAGGAAAATAAATAAGAATCAAGTATTTTCAGTAATGCATAATTTACTTAATATTCTTCAACACATTGCAGTATTTCACAGCCGTATTAAACAGATAAATAGGTACTTATCATAAAGATTCTTAACACTAATATAGTCGTTTTATAGAACACAGTTCATTTGATTTCATTAACAAAACATTTATATATATTACTGGTTATTTTATACGTAAACTTAGTTCAAGTTTGGTTTAAGGAAGTAAAATTTGTAGGGAAATTTTGTCTGTCTTATTAAAAGTAGTACCATAAAAGAGAGTTGTATAAGTCATCCTACTATTCTGAACCAGAGGATTTAAGAATAGCAATGTTTTTAACATTTAAAATAGGATTATAACAGAGCTCCTTCATTCTGCCTACAGTTCTGAACTGTAGGATTTAAGAAAAGCAATGTTTTTCTCATTTAAAAACAGGACTGTAACAGAGTTCCAGATCTCACCCTACAATTCTAAACCCTGGGATTTAGGAAAGCAATAATGTTCCTCAAGAAATTAAGAGGGCCATAACAGGAAGTTCCATAATTCACTGTACTGTTTAGAACGATCTGGTAGAAAACCAAAAAAAAATAAGAAGTAAATGTCCACGGGCATGAGTTTTCATTTTATAAAGTATAATCTTTGAAAATAAAAACATGAATTACTATTTTCTAGCATAGATTTTTTATATAAAAAAAACTACTTTATTTTTACAATGTAATAAAGTTTTCATTGTAAAAATAATCACATTTACAAAAAATAAGTACAGCTACAAAAGTTAGCCAGGTATATATTACTTTACATAAGATTAAGTTTTTACTCATTTTTTTTTATGCCCGCTTTCAGGCCACCAGAATAATCAGGAAATAATTTACAGTATTGGGAAAAAGAGACAGAGGTGATGTGTGTTATGAATACATTGGTGTAGATACTTAAAAAGGAGAGCCTGAAATAAACATATCCCTCAGAAAGAGAAAGAGAGAGAGAGAGAGAACTCACCCTGCTGAAAGTTATGGAGGGTTTTTACTTTAGAGGAATAATGTATATTTGGTTCTCATGAATGTGTGCTTTGGTTCAGCCATTCCCTTACAAGGGAGATTGCAGCAATTGTATGTCTGTAAGTGTATGTTTGCAATGAGGAGAATATATGCACAATGGAAAGCATCTGATATTTTAGATCTCCAAATTAAAAAAAAATTGCCTGGAATATGAAATTAAACTATGGAGACTTAATCGAACACTTACGTCAAACTAGATGTATTTGCTATATATGTAGAAGGCATACAGCAAAGATCACTGTACATAAGCATGTCATTTTTCAGGCTACTCTAATTATTAGCTAATATATTAAACCTATAATTAAATAAATACATCATTGTATGTGAATGTATGAAACAATTTAGCCTTTGGGTGGGATTCGAAACTGGGGCATATAATCAATGAGCCAAGGCACTACCAAATGTATCACTGAAGTTATAAGAAAAAGAGAGAAACCACTCAGTAGAATGTATTCGTTTCCTAGCTCGAGCAGATTGTGAGAGGTTTCTCTCCTCTCTTAAACCTTCAGGGTACATATAGTAACACCTTGGCACACTAATTATGTGTTCTAGGTTCGAATCCCGGCCAGGAGCTAAAGTATTGCATATTAATCTCTATTTTAGAAGGCTAAATATTGTCCAGCAACTGGGAATGTGCTGTACGAGATACCAGTACCTAACAACCATAATGTTACTCTCCTTTTTTTATAATATATTTACTTCTTGAATATTCTTATTAATACTGTAGTTATATATAATAAACAGAGAGTCTACTTAGACAATACCTGTAAAATTTATATATGCATAACTGTTTCTACTATCACTAAATTAGTTTAATATATATTTACCAGTAAATGTTAATATTCTTACACTTACTTAGCTCTTTAATAGTACTAAACAAATATAGCGTCCTCCTGACAGGTACCTTATGGAATTAAGTAATGGTCTTTCTTCCTAAGGTATATATACAGATCTGCTTGTCATTCTGGTTTGAAAACAACTGTAATTTACAAGCAAACAAATGTAAATCTTAGGTAAATGACTGTTTAGAAAAAATTGTAATTTACAGGTAAATGACTGATTTGATAACTGTAAATTATAGGTAAACAGCTGGTTTGAAAACAACTGTAAATTATATGTAAACAACTGGTTTGAAAACAACTGTAACTTACTGGTAAATTACTGGTGTGATAACAACTAAATGATTGGTAAATGACGAAGTTTGAAAATTGTGATTTCTGGATGAAAGATTGGTTTGAAAACAACTGTAATTTAGAAGAAATACCTGGTTTGAAAAGATGTGTAATTCATGAGTAAACAATGGTACCAAAAACATTAAAGATATACTTTTGAGAGATGTTGATGGTGTTAGTCTGCTCACACCAGCATCAGTATTATTTTCAGTTTTTTTCCTTTATTCCCATCTGCAAACTACTATATGAAAAGTAATGGCTATTACTATAGAGATACTGACTCGTATTCATGATACAATTAGGCACAGTACACGAATGCAAGAGAATTACATTGTTCAACTGAAAACTTCTTTATTAACCTTTTCCTGGCAACGACAAAATACAGTATCTCCTTTCTGCCTGTCCAATATTTCTCGGCGAGGACGAATTCTTGTCCATAACTTACCACATAAAATTAAGTTTTGAACAAATATTCTCGTCTGTGTCGGCTCACTCTGAGCCTTCCGAAGGCAGATACAAGTACTTCCTCAGTAGTGGGAGAGACATATTAAAAATTAACTCAATATTTTCTCATTTAATTCATGTAGTACTGCAGATTTTTTCTTATAAAATTTACCTATTAAACATTTTTATTTACTCAAAACCTCATCCAAAGAGATGATAACTTTTCAGATAAAAATTTTTCATAGCTTTTTTCTCTCTCTTCTCTGCACAAGAGACTCACCCAAACAGGTTGTACATTAAAGCATGGATGGTATAAAAGGCATCAAATAATCTATTAATTTGTGGCATGGAGACAGATTTATTACATTTGTACAGACCAGAAAGCCGTGTGCCATTTTGTGTCTCTGTTTATCCCCGTTCAAATGGGGATAGACACAGACAAGTTGGAGTTGGGGAAATAAGGCTGGTTACCATTCCTAATGCTCTGCAGCGGGCTCAAACAAGGGCGTGTCACTTCCCGTATGAGCCACGAATATACTCTTCTATTATTGTTATAGAATTATATAAACAGTACTGATATGCGAGTAAGCTCTAATTACTATATGAGATATCAGAAAAATACTTTTTGTCAAAGAAAGCACTTTTCAATAGTATTTTAAAGAGAGGAAAGCTATACAGATGACAACGGCTCTCATGAGGTTAAATATTAACCACATTCTTTCTAACTGCATATAATATATACAGTCACCTCCCTCTTTATGCGTGTTTATACTATGCAAAATTGGAATAGCGCGTCTTGAAAATAATAGTAAAAAAATACGAAATGCGCTAGAAAAAGGGAAAAAAATGGTTAAGTTTAGTAACTAAGCGACTGCCTCTGAGGCAGTTTCCCACCATGCTGCCATGTGCTTCAGTCTCTCTTCACCCAGCATTAACCCCAACAACAACCAGGGGTTAGCTCTCCCCCTTCCTCCTCCTCCCTCTCCTACCGTTACCCCGCTTGTCCCAGTATGCCTATTGCCCATCGTACATAGAGTGAGTAGCTAGAGTTTGGCTCTCTCACTTCCTCCTCCTACTGCTTATGTCATCTTTGTATACGTTTGCAGACAAGGGTTCGTTCTCCCTCCTCTTCTCCTACCACTTAAATCGCGTGCTCACCTCCACCACGCACATCCCAGTATATCTGTTGCCCACCGCATAAGGGTGCGTAAATTTTTTTTGCTGTACAGTATTTATTTGTCAATCTGTATATCTTTTATACTATACACTATTTGTATATTAATAGAAAATAGCTACAGGTTTTTCAGCTTTGTTATGTATTTATAAAATATGTTTTACTTATCTTATGTCTTTGGCATAGTGTGTTTATGTATGGTTGTGGAACGTATCAATGCCTATTATCATTATTTCTTATGGAAATTGACTGTTTACATTACATGTAATTTATATTATTCGTGCCTTTTGAGAACCTATCCTCGCATTATTCCAATAGGTTAGTGTATATATATATATATATATATATATATATATATATATATATATATATATATATATATATATATATATATATATATATATATATATATATATATATATATATATATATATATATATATATATTTAAAAACATATTTTTTAGTACCTTTCATACATGACCATAAAGATAATTTATGTAATTTCTTCATATATAATTCATATTTAAGTACATATTATCTGCTCTTTAAAGCAGCAACTCACTACTGTAATAACAAATCGGATCTTAAAGATAAGTAACCCCCAGAACCCCATGTAAAGTTAAATAACCCCATGAATTGTTATTTAGGTTAGGTGGCTTGCCTTGTAAATATGAATAACCCTAGAATAACCTGGGGTTACTATTCTTCACACAATCCAACAAATCTTTTCGCCACACACGATAGGTAAAATACAAAGGTTTGCTACGAGTGTCAATCTACGATAAATCTAGGTTAATGTTCGATGCCACTAAAGATATATGTATCACAAACTTAATGCTATACAAACAGAAGTGAACATAAATATGATAACTATTTTTCAAAGAGGCGAGGATGGACAGGTTTGGGGACAGTGAGAGGGGCAAGACTGAAATGGTTTGTGCACATGTTGAGGAGTTTGTCGGAAGAAGGAAGCCAAGGGCGAAGGTGCCAGGCGAGAAGGGAAGCGACATGCCAAAGAGGATGTTTATGGATGTATAGAGGGAGGATATGAGAATGTGTGGTGTGACGGAGGAGAATGCAAGGGATAGGGTGAAATGGATGCGACTGATCTGCTGTGGCAACCCCTGATGGGAGAAACCAAAAGATTTTATAATGATTTAACAGAGGGGCAACTTACAATACGAAAGACATTGTAATCCATTCTGTGTCTTTCAGCATAATTAGGAGTTTAATTACAGGTCATTAAAGAAGATAAAGATTCGTACATAACACTAATTAACAATATACAAGTCCAACATAATCAGAAAGTGAAGGAGAGAAGTCAATGAGTAATGATGTGAATACTGTTGTACTGTAAAGTTTGTAAATGGAGGAAAACCAAACTATTCATACTATCCCACTCTAGTCCTACTATCCCTATATTCCTATCCTTATATATTAATTGGGTATTCATGACAAAATTACTATGTAGCTTATATATATGGCTATGATGAATAGTCAGGGGAAGTTATGGCACTATCATCCTACCTGTTCAGAGTCGGTTATGTATGAGTAACAGGACGGGTATTTTTCGTCCTTTGTCATGCCCAATCTCATGAGCTACGGAACGGGTATTTTGGTCCTTATTCATGATTGATCTCATGAATCACAGGACGGGTATTTTTGTTATTATTCGTGCCCAAATTCATAAGCAACAAGATTGGTATTTTCGTTCTTAGTCATGCCCAATCTCATGAATTACAGGATCAATATTTGCTCTTATTCATGCCCAAACTCATTAATTACAGGACTATTGTTTTTGTCCTTATTCATGCCCGATCTCCTGAGCTACTGGATGGATATTTTTTGTCCTTATGCCCGATCTCAATAAATAAAAAAAAAAGATTCGACCTTCTCTCATTCCAAAGGGTCACCAAATTAGGGCAAACCTTGCAAGGAGCTAAGAGGAGCGATAGAGGTATATTAGTGTCTGGTGAATGAGTGTGCTTTGACTCAGCCAGCCCTCTTATGAGGGGAATTGCAGTCATTAAATATGCATTTTACCTTGCATTAAATTTAAAAAGCATCTTTTATGTTCTGGAAAGGCCGCACAGCTAGGTCTATGGGCAGTTCGAGGTTATATTTGTTCAACTTTTCTAAACTTCGGAAGGCATCTTCGAAACCTGGAAATGGTCGAGAAAATCTTATTTTCAGAACTATTCACTAATATATAATTAAAGCTTCCTTCTTATGCATAGTTAATATGTACCATATATTGATAAATATGAGGTTTATAATTACATTTATCAGAGGGATATATACTTCTATATGGAGAGAAAAATCCCACAGAGGGGCACATGTGTATTATTCGAGCCAACCAGTAGGGCATTAGAAAAGGTCTTCATCCTTAGTTTCCCTGCTCCAACCTGTCTGTGTTCCACCCCTTTTTAAATGGGGATTAACTGTGACACAAAACAGCAAACAACAACAAACAACTGCTATTTTCTGAAACCATCTTCAGTATGGCGATCAAGAGCTCTGTTGACTAAAGTTCTACAGAATAGTCTAATGACATCTTGAAGATATTTTTACAGAAAAACACAAAGCCTGACATTGTATAATTAAAGCAAATACACATCTACACTTATGTGGCTTTTTCTCCCTTAATGAAGTCGAGACTGGTTTTCAACAACAAAATTTCAGAATTTCATTGAAAAAAAAAATGGGAAGAATAACATTAATTGTTTTCACTGAGTAAATTACTAAACTTGGATAACAGTGCTAATATATCTTACCTGTTTTGCTTATGTAACTCCAAGATTGATAGTAATTTTCTGTCAATATCTGAGTTCGGAAGATGAGACGTAGCCAAGTTATCAATTTCTTTTGGCTGTTACAATGAATAAAAAGGAAAAATATTTCTTAGTTTACCTATGCAGTATTGTAAACAGAGGTGAGGCAAAAACCTCCTCCGTGTTCTCCTGCATGTCATAATATCGAATAAATGGGGTGGAGTGAGGGTAATGGAAATACCATCCTTTTTATTTTCCTTTCACAGAGTCAAGTGTTTTGCTTTGAGTCAAATATCTCCTTATAAGGGGGATTACAGCTTTATATTGTTTAACTATACAGACCTCTGTGGCTCAGTGCAGTAAGCCGTGGACTCCTGTTCTACTGGTTCCAGGTTCAAACCTGACAGTAGAAGGTAGAATATTTGGAAATATTTATAAAATAGCAATTTTATTCTATCAATAAAATCACTTAAAAATATATTCCCTGAACACAATGATAAAAACTATTTTTGTATCCCTCACAGAGCATTCGGATAGGACTCCAAGCTTTAACTCCCCAGATCCGACATATCTTTGTCCACCCCCATTCAATTGGGGAATAATTGTGACACACAAAAGGTTCAGCATATACCTCGAATTGAAAATTACTGAAAATGCTGCTGTAGAGTACTGAGGAGTACAAAAAGCAAGTACAGTACTATAAGAATTGTGGAGGGATGTAAATACCTAAGACTGACCAATAAACTCACACCAATCAATTAGCATATATACCCTAAGTACTGTAAACATACATACATAAAGGCCACAATCCCTTGTAAGGGAGGTGGCCTAGTCAAAAGCATACATATTCACCATATAGTCCAAACACACCTTGATCACATCTCTTATGTAGACTACAAAATAAAATCCTCATATAAATTCTCTGTAATGTAGGATATAATATAAAACTTTATGGGTCTTGTAAAGATGAATAACTCCCAGATCCCCATGTAAAGTTACATAACCCCGCAAATTTATAGGTTAAGTAAGATCATTATAACAGGCTTTAAGGTTCTTGTACACATGAGTAACCCCCTTAACTCCATATGGAGTTAAATAACTCCATGAACTGTTAGATTGAATTAGAGTATGTTAGGTAACTTTCCTTGTTAATATAAATAACTCTAGCGTTACATTATACGAAACTTACTTGAGGGCAGCACAGACAAAAGCTTTGAAGTGGGAGTCATGGCTTCGTTTCAAAGGGGTGTGAGAAGCAATAACATTGCCTATGACTGTCAGAAGTGACTGTTTGTTCGTTATGGCTGATCCACCGTGGATTTCAAGGTTAAAACTCTGCAAGTAGGAACACATTCATGAATAAAAGATCCTTCCAAGGTCTCAAGGTCCCCATTCATATGGGGATGAACACAGACAGGTTGGAGCTGAAGAAATAAGGCTGGATGCTCTTTGTAACACTATGCAGTGGGCTTGAACACGGTTTTGTTTTTTTTTTTCTTTCAAAGTCGAGTGCTCTAACCTCTGCACTACAGCAGTCCCTATTTATGCATTATTGTATTTATTTCCATACATAAGCAGTACCTGGCTAAGTCTCCTTGCAGGCGTTCGATTATACTGATCTCCCTTCTTCATATGGTAGTATTTTAGAATGAGGTCCCATGCATGCATCAACTTAGTTGCTTTTTGGGACCTTTGCGGAAAACAGGACAGGAAGGGAACCAAACTCTGGCTCTGCCCCACCTGTGGAAAATAATGGAAAATTGTATAGAGTGAGGGTCTGTTTTGCATAGTCAAAAGTTATTCACTGATTTAACAGGAGAGAATGAGAACCCAACTCTGTCTTTGCCCCACCTGTGAAAAATAACTGAAACCTGCATAATGAGAGAAACTGTAGTGGCATAGTGTATTTTCTTTCTTTATTTGGAGTGTTGTAGTGGTATGATATATGTCTTCTTTATTTATATATTAATGTATTTATTAATTGATATATATATATTTTCACTTTATTTATTAATAATTTTGTTGTTGTTGTAAAGTGATCCCTTAATTTTGCTTCATTTTGTCATAACGAACTGTACATTGTTTTGGTCTGTTTTTATGGCAACACTGACTCTGTATTGCCGCCTTTTTCGTGTAGTGTGATATTTTTGGTCTGTTCATTTTCGATACATAAAAATTTCTTGAAAATTAATGACTTTGGCCTATTTTGTTACCTTAAATGATATTGTGGTAATCTTGATATCTTGTCAGACAGAACTATAAAGAAAAAGATATTCAGTAAAATTGATTTGTTAAAAGCCTATCACCAGATCCCTATGAATCCTTCAGATGTTGAAAAGACAGCAGTAACCACACCCTTTGGGCTATATGAATATTTATATATGCCTTATGGTCTTCGGAATGCCCCTGCCACTTTTCAGCGTTTGATGGACAATTTATTTAGAAATTCAGGATGGTATATTTGTCCCTATTGAATTCTTTTCAAAGAAATTATCAGAAACTCAGAGGTGTTATTCTACTTTTGACCGAGAACTGCTTGCTGCGTATCTGTCTGACAAGATATCAAGATTACCACCAAACCACTTGGCATAATGAAGTTATTCACTGGATATTAGGTGAGATTTATTGCTAATATTGCAAACTTACTATCTGTTTGTATGAAATGTAAAACTGTGAATAGAATAGAATAATCAGAGTTTATCTTTATTTCTACGATAATTTATTACTACAATGAATAAAGTCTTTAGTTACATATGTAAAAATTGGAAGAACAGCAAGCATCACACAATATTAAAACCATGAGATGAAACTGTTCTCTTTAAATCTTTATTATAATTATTATTATTATTATTATCATTATTATTATTAACTTTTAGGAAAGCTTCCATGGCTTATACAATATTAATATTCATTATTAACCAACAACAAATAATATTAAAAATATATTTTTCACAACATGACATGATTACAAACCCCACTGAACCCTACTGAACTACATGACAAGCAGTAGACTTTCATCATATCCTACTAATCTTGCTCTTTCTTTTGGGAGTTTTGTAGCAAGAAAAATATTTAGAGGGGCTGATGTTGTCAGCATATTAAGAGGGCATCAAAATATCAGTGGTAGAATGCGATATTCAGGAGGCAACAATTGCAGGCTCAAGCCCATTGTGTACACCACCTTTCTCATGGACTGACTGTGACACATAAAGTAATGCTGTCAAACTTTACTCATCTCTCCCTCCCAGTCTTCTTTTTAAGATATGTCAGGTATCAGGGTACAGAATTCTTATTCCTTCAATACCAAAGATATAAGTAAATACAGTATAATTAAAATTATAATATCTGCAAATGTCACTAACACTAGCTTCACTTACTGGCATTAAACCATGTTGTATTAGATCTCTAAGTGCAGGAGCAAGCTGCTTTCTAACAGCAATTGTAAGCTCTTCGTGATAAGCCATAACGGGGGTCTCCTCCGAGTCACTCGTATAATCGCTATCAGCAGGTGTTTCTGGTCCGAGTATTTCCAGTATGTTGTTAATGGCAATTTCTAGAGCAGCTCTTAAGTCTCTGTAATTGATAAAATCATATCCACATGAATGTAGTAATGTTTTTGTTGGTGTTGTTGTTGTGGCTATCCCATTAGCTGCTAGGTAAAAAACCCTGAGTTGCATAGGAAGGCTGCTGCTGATCCTGGGCTTTCCCAGACAGCTTTCAGAGAATGTATGTTGTGTTGTTGGTGTATACGGCTGTGGTTTGATTGTACGAGATGATGCGTTACATCATGGACAGGCATCTGCCTCTTCTGGGTGTTCTAAGTAAGTAGTAAATAAAAGTATATGCAATGGAAAGGGAGAACACTAAATAAGTGAGGAAGAAGGATATGTCAAGTCAAATGACGTTTAAGAACCATAAACACAAAGGGGAGTGGAAGAGATGTAAGAGAATAAATAATACGGCAGATAAGGAAAACAGTGATTACTATTGACATCTAATGAGAGTTTGACACTTGCTTAGGCAAAAAGACAGAGGCATAGCTTCACAATCTACTGAAATGGTCTTCACTCAATCTGTGATTCCATATATTATGTGACCTTGCTTTAGTATGTATGATCGGTAAATAAGCCCTATAATATCTCTTTACCATTCTCACACTATCCAAACTTACTAAATAAACATAAATTTGCATAAAATATACATATTATTTACTCTACATTGTTCCACGAGACTTTGCCATAAGGCTTAATATGTAGTCTTCGTGACACGAAAACATTAAACAAAGATTAATCCACACTTTGGAAGGCATAAAGGAAACAATAAGTGCACAACATTTTCAACCAACATTGATCCTTATCAGGAGCTCTATTGGTGAACTCAGTAAAATGAAGCTATGAAATTTCAGAAAGAAAAAAATTCTAAAGAGTCTGAAATTCATCATTACAATTTTTCTGAGTAGACCAATAAAGTTTCTGATGAGGTACGATGGAGGATTAAATTTAGAGCTCTTAATGTTTCCTTCTTTCCTTCAAAGTGGGAAACAATTTCCATTTCGGGGCTAAGTAAATACATCCATTACAAGGCTGCAATCCCCCTTGTAATGGAGGTGGCCAAGTCAAAGCACACATATTCACCAGAAGCCAAACATATTTCTTTTACTCCTCTTAGCTCCTTAGGAAAAAAAAACTCCCACAATTCCCCCAAGAATCTTGCTTGGGTCACCCACAAGGTAAGTGAGCAAGAATCTCCTGCAGTGAGTAAGAAATCACATAAGTCAATACAAACAACATAACAATCAATACCCATCTAACACCCAACTAGCATAATGACTAACTCAGAGACCTATTGCAAGTTCGAAGTAACCTTACCCATAATGATTTCCTTGAGGTGTCTTCTTGAGAGTATTTTTCTGGAATTTGGCAGGATTGGGGCCACAGCCGAAGGACAGCATGTTTAGTAGCATAGTCGCACGCTTCACAATATTTTCTGTCTCCTTGCGTAACTGAAAGGGATGCAGAAATTCAAATGTTACATATATATGGGAGAAGGATGCTGAGAATGGAACTACCAGGCAGGAGGGAGAGTGGCAAGCCAAAGAGGAGGTTTATAGACGTGATGAAGGAGGAAATGAAGGTGTGTGGTACAACAGTCAAGAACGCAAGGGATAGGCGATACAGAGACGAATGATCTGCTGTGGCAGCCCATGGTGATAGAATTGAATCAAAAAGATTCTGTGAAGATATGGACATACAGACCAAAAGTTATAAACAATACTGTACAAGAAAAAAAATGCGTACTATTCATTAAATGCTAAAGACAAAGGTAAAATGTAAATAAAAATAAGTTTAACCAACCTGTTCCTGTTCATTTTTCGTTCTTGTAAAGTTTGTTTGTGGTGGACCTGTTTTTCCTTTTCTCCTTTCTGCCTCCTGTGGTCTACCATCACCTGGGTACCTTTGGGGTGCTTCGGTACATTGGCATTTCTTCTTTAGAGATGGCACTTCGGATTCCTCTCCTTCTCCTACTACAAGAAAATAAATTATATATTGTATTAAGTCCTGGTGGAGGAGGAGGCCATTACCAAGATTTGATGAGTTAAACTTGAGATAAGCTTGGATACAGCCAAGTGGAATAACCACTGAATTACTACATCTTACAAGAGGTGCAAAGTCCCTAATTCTGTAACCTCTAAGACAGCAAGCACATGTACCCTCATGACAATGACAGGTTTCATCCTTCGGGTTTGGTACGCACCAACATAGCCAATTTGGTACGTGTTGTTTTTGTGCTAAGCCAACTTTGGCAACAGACATTCTGGAGCTAAGACGATTTTTGTATTTTGAAACCATAACTTGACCCAACCTAACCAAACCCAACCCAACCTGACCTAATCTTTACAAAATGGATGGAACCAAAGTGTCCCATTTCATCATACTACAAAACAGACGGTTGCTATAAAGATATGAATTACTAAATAGATCTAATCCTTCTCCTAAATATAGAGAGGATTCCTCTCTCCTTATATATACCCATGAAATATTATACAAACTTTACATTATGGTGAAATACATTAAGATGTCTTCATTGATGGAAAAAAAACTCACTAATATATGGTAGAAATTAAGGTTATAAAAATCCTCTTAAGTTTGTTTGTTTGCTGTTTTTGTCACTATTAATCCTCATACATATGGAGATGTACACAGACAAAATAGAGCTGGGGAATTTAGACTGGATGCCCTTCCTAATGTCCCACAGAAGGGTTGAGCATGGAATTGTGACATCCTAAATCCCGAACTCCAACCACTGCACCTCAGCAGTCCGCAAACACTAATTAAAATGGTAACTTCAAATATATCTTTCCATGACCTTCGCTGAGAATTTCGAATTATCTAAAAATTTTCTCAGCTAAACTTACCTTGCAGAAACTTGATAAATCTTTCCAGATCAATGATTTGCGTTTGTAATTGTGCTACCAGCTGTTCTTTCATTTTTAAGGGGTTTACCAGCTGTTGGCGATAAATTGCAACATCAAAACCCAACAAGCCATCATCCACAGACACAGGCAGTCAAACCACCACAATAGTTACACCCAAATGAGGTTATATCCATAATGCAGCAAGAATAGGAGAAAAAATACTAGTATTAATAAGAAGAAGACAGATGATTGATAGACTAAGAATTAATATTAGTTACTACTTTCCTTACAGTCTAAAATACAGTTGTACCACATCTTACACTGTTAATTGGTTCAACCACTTTCGTGTAAGTTAAAAATTACACATAGAAAAATCCTAACATAAATGTGTCACTATCTAGCATATCATCATTCTCAAAGCTCCTGAATACTTTGAACTATGCCTAGATTACTACATTGTACTTAAACTTTGCCAAATACAAAACGAAGTACGATAGTTGTCAAAATGTATTTCTATAAATAAAATTTGTATAAAATTATATTTTTTTACACATATTCCATCTGTGTATATTGAAACACACACTATTTAAAACCATGGAAGTTGAGGGACAACTGTACCATATTGAAAAAGCATGCATTAGCCTCAGGATACATTGAATAAAATTTATGGATTCATAAAGAACAGTTGTCATTCTAAAGGTAAACCCAAAATAAAAGTAGTTTTCAATACCACAAGATTTCCAGTTAATTTCTTGTTATCTAAGAAATTCCAATATTTCAATACTGTACCGAGCTGCAACATTTTACATAATTCTATTTTTTTTCTCTCCTCATTTTCCTTTTTCTCACCAAATTCCCTGCTGGAGCCATCTGGTTTATAGTCTCTGACTTTTTCCAAACGGGTTTGTATCTTGGCTTATGATGATGATAATAATAAAAATAATAATAATAATAATAATAATAATAAATAATAATAATAATAATAATAATAAAAACAATTATAACAATAATACATTTTTGGTGGTGGGGAAATGGTAGCGTCTGCGACTCTGAGGCGGCAGGTTGAGGGTTCGCGCCCCGTCACGGACTGAGGTTAGTAAGGGCATACACTCAGGGTAACGACTACATTTGCCAAAACAAGTCCTTCGCAAGAAGGCAACCGTCCTAGCCCTTAGAAGAAAAGGGAGTTCGTGACATAAAACCGAATCCGGTGGTGGGGAACACAGAATTCCACATTCTAAGCCTAGCATATTGTAAGGACTGGCAATCCCTCTCACCCCTCCAATACTTGATTTCTTGCCACAAAAAAAAATTTGTGGGCAGGCTTTTCTGCTATCTCAAAATTCTTTTGGTTCAATTGTGGCTCCTGTAGGCTCAGAGGTATATGGAGTCATTTTTAAAGACTAAAACATCAAAGGAAATTAGCTTAAGCAGTCTTATTTAACAGAAAAACACTCAAATTGTGGGAGACATGGATTAAGTCTGACCAAAACTATAGTGTCATTAAGTCTATGGATATCCACAGAAAATTAGTTAGGAACTAGAGAATTAGTGAGTTTGGCTAATTTTCTTTTCATGCATAGCAAGCATGCATAATTACACCAACACCTTGAAGTTTAGTATAGTTATTTACAATTAGTATATATTTTAGTTACTCTGCAAGTATTTATAAAATCTCACAACAGAAAAAAACTACATCCACCATAGAAGGCTATACTGTAGTCACTCACCAGCTATGAACCATTTTCAGCGTCAAAATTAGTTCCTAAGGGGTGTGGACATAGACATGATGGAGCTGGGGGATTAAAGCTAGACATCCTTCCTAATGGCCCACAGTGGGCTCTAATCCCCATCAGTTGCTTCCCAGCTAACGCTCCTCATAATCACTGACTATGTAATCTTACAATGTACACAGCCACTACTCTAATATCTTATTAATACATTATTAAAATCTATGCTAGTGATGTTAGTGTAATCAGAGTGTGAAACTATCAAGAAATATTCACAAATAAGCTTTCTTATATAATTTTGTTGTTTTGCATTTTAAGTGCCACTATTAATACCCAAATTAGAGGTAGAAAAAGGCAGGTTGGAGCTAGGCATTTAAGGCTGGATGGTCTTCCTAATGGTCTACGGTGTGCAGGGTGCAAGCATTTACTCCTAATATTTATTTTGGCCTCAAAAACCTAGCAATTCATGGCACCTTGCAACAAAAAACAGCCACACAACATAGAAAAAGAATACTTTACCTCTCGTATGGCATGGTCCACTTGCGTACGCAAGTCATCAACGGTTAACTTATCAAATTCATCCACGTTTAAATTGAGTTTTCCTTTGAGTTGTTCTGTACAAAAAGTTACAAATGTTTTTTGAGTAATGCACTCAAATGAATGGTACATGAGATAATAAAAAAATAAACAAATTAAATGAATAATAAAAATATAAAACATACAAAACTTTATATGTATTCTATACTACATAACTCTAACACCAAAATACGATTATAACAATTTATTTATAAAATCTTCTACAGACTAAACTGTTTGTTGTTTGGCATTTTATATGCAATAATTTTATCCCCATTATGGGAGTGGACACAGATAGTTTTGAGCTGGGGAATTAAAATGAGCTACTGCAGTCCCCGGGACTCCTTTCTTACATATACAAAAATTCAGAAAATAAAAAGACAACGTACCTATGACGACTCGTTGTTTTTCCATTACTTTAGACTGCGGAGGACCACCTTCGCCTGTCTGATAAGCGTACGTCTCAAGATCCTCCAGTTGCTGTTTTAACTTCTCAATTAATTCTTTTTGTCTGTCCATACCAACTGTATCTTCATTGCAGTCCTGAATAAAAAATGAAAAACATATCTAGTTTTATGTTATGAAATATACTCTGTTTTGTACATTAATAACTAAAGGATGCCGAGGATGGAGGTGCTAGGCAGGATGGGTAGGGGTAGACCAATTAGGAAGTTAATGGATGTGTTGAGAGAGGATATGACGGTGCGTTGCGATGGATGAGGACACAAGAGACAGGTCGATATAGAGAAGATTAAGTCAATGTGGCGAACCCTGACAGGTAGAGACAAAAGATTTAATTTTGAAAGTAATAAATAACGTGATTCTATTGAGGAGTGATGCAGGTATAAGCTTTTGGTGAATGTGTATACGAACGTACAAGTATATTGTATGTACGTTGTTATTACTACCTACTCTATCCGGCGGTCTAAAGAAGTACACTAATAGAAATGAAAAACCATAGCATAATCCAATACTGTAATAACTTTTGATATACAGCACAATCGCATTTGCTTTAAAACTTTTCCCTTACATGTTCACTGTCTCTCCTGCTAGCAGTCGCCTCCCGTAGATCCGGAATTCCTCTGTTGGCAAATTCTTCTAATTCCTGGAGCAAATTCTCCTTCTCCTCTGGCGATGCATCAACGATCTGCTTTAATCGGAATTGGACCTGTAGGGATACTCAGATTACTGTAATATGACACATACAAAAATAGAATGTAGCAGTATTATATTTGCCGATTTGTGTCAAAATGAATCTCACATTCACACAGGCATGGACATTGAGAGACTGTAAGTCCCTCCTAATACCCCACTGTGGGCCTAAACATGGGACTGTCACTTCCTGAGTAAGTGCTCTACCACTGCAGTCCCCACATATAAAAGTGGAATAAGAAATCTAATTCTCTTATCATTTACACAATAGAAAGGAAATTTCAGAAATAAAAAATTTTCCTTGACCCTTGACCAAACAAAGTATATAATGTATAAATTGGTGAAAAAGGTTAAATAGATTTAATTCATGATGTTTAGGTAATATAAAGCAAGACATAATCAAGGAAATATATCTAATAGTACTGTACTTTGCTTCCCCTCTGTCATTGCAAAAGTCGACTAAATAGGGGTCAGCTTTAGATGTAAAATACCTCCTCCATGTTCCCGAGCGTGTCGTAAAAGTCAACTGAATGGGTCGGAGCGACAGGACTGGGAATCCCCTTTGTATTTTCCTCCACATAAGAGTCATACTTTTTGTTTTGACTCAGCCACCCCCTTGTAAGGTGGATTACGGTATTTAAATATAGGTAGTGAACTGTTAAATAACCACATACACTAACTTGTAAATTAAATAACCCCCAGAACTATAAAGACAAGTTAAGTTAGGTTAAGGTTAAGACATACCTTGCCATAATTCTTCTTTACAAGATCCAAAACCTCTACCAGGACAGCTTGATGTCAAGTCTTCTTTAAGTTATGATTCTTTTTCTAAGCCTTTGTCAAGAACACTGAATACTCTTGGATATTCATTACACATCTCTTATTACCCCCCTTCACATCTGACAAGACACAACACTCCCCATTGCTGTTTCTCTTTGTTTTATGCTTTCTTCGTGCCCAGGTGTGATGAGGGTAATTTATTAGTTTTTTACCCATCCTGGTGCTATACTCACAAAGAAATAAAAACGCTTAATCCATTTACTGAGCTTAAGTATACCAAACCTGGGCAAAATGTGAAGTGAGGGCCATCAGAGAATTATTAAGCTGCTCTTGCTCCTCCTCTAACTGCTTCAAACGTTCCTCTTCGCATGATTTGTCATTGCTCGTTCGATTCCTACGTGAACAGATAGAGTGAGAGCATAAATATTTATTATGAGCTTTCTGAGGATAAATTCTAAAAGTTATTTCTTAATATGATGTAACAATGTGATATATATATATATATATATATATATATATATATATATATATATATATATATATATATATATATATATATATATATATATATATATATATATATATATATATATATATATATATATATATATATATATATATATATATATATATATATATATATATATATATATATAAAACACAAATATATATATATATATATATATACATATATATATATATATATATATATATATATATATATATATATATATATATATATATATATATATATATATATATATATATATATATATATATATATATATCTCTACATACTATTTATATATATATATATATATATATATATATATATATATATATATATATATATATATATATATATATATATATATATATATATATATATATATATATATATATATATATATATATATATATATATATATATATATATATATATATATATATATATATATATATATATATATATATATATATATATATATATATATATATATATATGGTAGGAAAAGCCCTTTACATAAAACAACGAAAAAAATAAAAAAAAAATAAAAAAAAAAAAATATTATATATATATATATATATATATATATATATATATATATATATATATATATATATATATATATATATATATACAGTATATCTTTTCTTTTTCTTTTCTTTCCTCCAACAGGTAGGCTTTTTAGCCTGTCAGTGCGGAGCATCTTCTTCTCCATTCCGCTCTGTCGTGGAAGATATCTTCCTCCTCCAATCTATATATATATATATATATATATATATATATATATATATATATATATATATATATATATATATATATATATATATATATATATATATATATATATACATATATATATATATATATATATATATATATATATATATATATATATATATATATATATATATATATATATATATATATATATATATATATATATATATATATATATATATATATATATATATATATATATATATATATATATATATATATATATATATATATATATATATATATATATATATATATATATATATATATATATATATATATATATATATATATATATATATATATATATATATATATATATATATATATATATACAGGGGGTTCCCATTTTACGTCAGAGTCCCACTCCTGACAGCTGACCGACTGGATTTTGATGTAAGTTGGAAAACACCTAAATTCGACCCTAGGTCCCCGCAATGCTAAAAATGAATATTCTAAAACATAGAAAAATAATCTAAGTTCTTAATCTAATGCATAAAAATAGTTATAATTACACTATACCGTATTGCTTACCTTTACTACTGTGGTTGGCTTGCATCTGGATGACTAGTATGTTGAAAAATGTATTTATTTATCATTTATTCATTTTTTATTGGTCTCTAATGCAGAAAGACTTAAATCGGAACCAGTTAAAACGGGGACCCCATTTTATATATATATATATATATATATATATATATATATATATATATATATATATATATATATATATATATATATATATATATATATATATATATATATATATATATATATATATATATATATATATATCAGACGCTCCCCAACTTATGTACGAGTTAGGTTCTAGAAGTCCGTTCATAAGCAAATTTATTCGTAAGTTGTTTAGATAGAAAAAAGTTCTGTACAGTACATGCATGTGCAGTACTGTACAGTACTTAGGCTAAAGACACTTAACTACTATGTAAAAAATAAAATACACAGTATTAATGAAAGTAATAATACAGTACAGTACGCTACAGTATTACATACATTAATACATAGGTAGATAATGGTAAGTTTGTGTTTGTATTTTTGAATATTAGGAAGTAGGGGAGCTTCTGCGTATATATATATATATATATATATATATATATATATATATATATATATATATATATATATATATATATATATATATATATATATATATATATATATATATATATATATATATATATATATATATATATATATATATATATATATATATATATATATATATATATATTACACAAATATTCAGTATATTTACACTACGATCAATCTGGCAACTAAGTAAAATATCCAGTAATCAAGTTTTTTCTTGTCTCCCATCAGGGGTCCCCAAAGTGGATCAATCGTCTTTATATTACCATTTTACCTGCAGCCTCCTTCTTATCACACAACCTCTATTTCTTCCTCTCGACATCCATAAATCTCGCCTTTGGTTTACCTCTCCATATTTTCCTGCCTGGCAGTTCCATTCTCAGCAGACTTCTCCAAACATACCCCTCATCCCTTGTCAGCACATGCACAAACCATTTCAGCCTTGCCTCTCTCACTAAGTCCCCAAACCATCCTAAGTGCAATGTCCCTCTAAAATATTCACTCATTATCCTGTCCATTCATGCAATAACAATGTATAAAATGCATCATTGGCAAGCAAGCCTATGCGACCGCCCTCTACAGTACGGAATTGTAAACATAAAATTATACAATATTATAATGAAAAAACATTCAATATTGTAGAAACATACTTCACTAAACCATAACCATGAAGCACCATAAACATTGTAACATACTAATGATTCAATATTAATGACAAATACTCAAATCCATAATATTGCAAAAATATAATTACTAAATCATAAACTTACAATGATTAAGGATATGCAATAATATACTAGTGCAAATCTACTCACCAACTAAATTCAGAATAAGAATAGAGAGATTGGTTATCTTCGTCATCATTAGGAGCGCCAAGAGGAGGCCATCTCTCTCCTGTGGGGCGCCCATCTGAATCCCATTCCTCATCCCCCGTCGTGCAGCCCCCAAGGTCATAATCCACGGCAGAGCAGCTCTCCTGGTGCTTGCACTCGTCGTCAAACTCCTTAATACTATCTCGGTAATTTCGAAACTGCTTTAATTTGCTCTCGTAAAATGATCTATTAACAATGCGATCAAAATCTCTATCTTCCACGTCAGATTCTTCGTAACCTTTACATTTAGATTTCACAGGTTCGTCTTCAAAGCTGTCGAGTTCTTTTATGTCACTTGTGTCATTTACTTTGGACTTAACCACTTCAAAGTTATTTGTCTCCTTCCCTTTCAAGAGGGAGTCTAAGTCCATGATATCCGATTTCATATTTGAGTCAAGGGAATGCGTTCTTCCCAGCACCTTTAAAGCGTTACGGAATTCATTTCTATCCATCGTAAAATTCATCTCACTACTGCGTCTCTGAAATTCACATAAACCATGGGATTTCTGTTCAATGTTCATTGTTTCAAAATCTGCAAAGTTTTCTACGTTGTTGCTGTCATAATTTCTGTTGCCATGAGTTTTACTTTCCATATAAGATGGAGTTTTGGTGTTTGAGTCAAAGATGGCCACTGGTCTGCATTCGCTTTCAGTGATCATAACTGAAAAAGTAAAAACAGAGCCAAAGGTTTAGTATGAGCCTGATACGTATACAAACATACAATAAATATTATTTTCTTTTACGCTTTATATGTCACTATTAATACACAATACATATTTTTTTCTTTTTACGTTTTATAAGACACTATTAATCCCAATTCAAATGGAGCTGGAAACAGACACGTTGGAGGAGGTGAGTTAAGGCTGGGTGCCATTTCTAACGACCCCTATATAAGGTCAAACTTGGTTTGTCACTTCCCAATTTGAAAGCATTAACCACTGCACACAACAGTCTCCTGCTCTCATAGTCTTGACATTATGCACAAATCTTCACCCATTCACAGCAACTATGGTTCGCCCATAAGGAATCTAAAAATCACAGCAGAGAATATCAGATATACCTATATTACAGTGTGGATGAACATTCACCTTTATCAGTATAACAATTTTATCTCACAAGACTGTAGTAGCGCAGTGGTTAGAGAGTTCAGCTTAGGAAATGAAAACCACGCATTCGAGCCTGCTGCAGGTCACTATGATGGGAATCCAGCATCCCCAGTTCCAGCTTGTATACACACTCCCCCACTCAAATAGTAATTAATGGTGGCACCTAAAATTATAAACAATGTTTAGTTTTTGAAATTTCGTATATATCATCACATTTTCTGATCAAAATTGCGAATCAGATATTTTCATATCCTACCACTAGGCCACCATACAAATATTACCACTTAATAAATTTCAAGATCAAGATCTCAGAGAGTGAGACGAATCGCCAAGTCTCAAACTAACCTAACGCAAATTCAAGCCAAATGAACACCATCTGCTAACCTAACTTCAAGGTTGACAGCGATATTACATAAGCAACTGACATGAAACAATTTAACTTTGTAACTGCTTACATTAAACAAATTTCATATAAGTAATACAGAAAAAAATAGTAAATATCTTCTATTTATTCATCCCAAATAAAAGTGCAATATATAAGGAATGTTACTGCTTAAATTCATACAACCAAAAGTAAATAATGCTACATTAAATGAAAAAGTGGCATCTGCAGCACACCTGGTCATTTGAGGGACAAAGTTGTCCCATACACCTGTGCTCACCATTGGACACCTGTGATAGAGACTCATCCAAAAACTTTAATATTAACAAAAATAATGATTTATTTTCGAGAGATATGATAAGAGATAATACATCCTGTTGAGCCAGTGGGGTGACCACAACTGTAACAAAGAATTTAGGAGAAAGGGTGTCAGCGTACAGTACAGTATCATTTAAATCCTTCCGTCAAGATTCGAACCTGGGACCTCTTTTCTATACAGCAGGAGTTGTTAAATGATTACTTTAACACCCTCAATGAGTAAATCTAAGGTACGAAAGCAATAAAAAAACAATTTCAGAATGCCCTAAAGAATATTAATGTCAATATCTAACTTATATCTTAAGGGGATGTGAGAGCAAGTGAGAGTTAGGAGGCAACTACAATGGGATAAATCCCACCGAAGGGCGTTAGGGAAGGCATCCAAACGTGACAACTCGTTTAAATATATTTGTTCACCCCGAATTCGAATGGGTGAATTGACATGTTTGCGAATAAGCCCATAAAGGGGCGTTAGGAAGGGCATCCAGCCTTAATTACTCGATCACTCTGTGTCCACCCCCGTTATGGGGACTGTTAATGACATAAAACGAGGGAAAAATACGCTAGCTAATATGGAATTATAATAAATTTATGAAGATTTTAGGATATATTTGAATTTTTTTTTTATTTTTCCCCATGTAGCCGTGAATTTAGACACTCACCACAATAATTGGTACTGAATTACACCCACGTGACAACTAACACAGCAAAATAAAACACAAAGAAGGAGAAAAGGAGACGTCAAATAACACGACCACCTCCTGCCTCTACGTCAAGTTCACTGACAGATGGCAGTCGGAAAAATGATACATGTTTAAAAGGCTTTTAAAGGCACAAAAACGGAATTACGAGAAACAACCCACTGAATTAACTCCTTTTTTTTAACTTTATAGGCCAAAATATCTGAGTTATATACCTCTTATGGATTTAATATTCTCAAAAAATGGAGAATTATCAAAGAGAAGTCTTTTGTAGTGACAATAATCGCCCACACAAAAACACGCGTTCCAAATTTTCAACGAGCTAAAGTGAATGCGTTCTCAATTATTAAATAATAATAATATTTATATTTAGGTGAAAAATAACGAATTTTTACAATATTAATTACCAAAAATATATAAATATAATTAATTTAGTGTTAATTTTGTATCTATATTATTTAATAATCGACAGTGATGGTGTCTTTTATATTTTTATGTTTTTCACATCTAAGGAACAGTCCTAAATCCTTAACTCTATGTATTCGATTAACCGGACTTCATCAATCCCGTCGTCTGCTATTATCTGTTTCATTTGCTTAAAATGGCTTCGATTCTACGCTGATTTGATCATATAATTGATATATGTTATCGTTCTATACGTGTTAAGTAAATTTATCATATTAAATAGTCTAAAAATATGACATAATTATTTTGTTTTATTAATTTGATGCGACTTTGTAGATCGAGTAAATAAAAATTATCTCAGAATTATATAATTCGGACAGGAATGACGTTATCTGTTAATCAAAATATCGAGATGAAATAGATAGATAAAAATTTGTTTTATTGACAATTTTAATTATCAGTTAAATCAAGATAAAAAAACTGAATGACTTTTAGTACTTTTTATCATGAAAATCGAGATAAATAACCGGATGGTAATATGTTTCAAGGTGATGCAGTTAATCTATGAGGTATAGAAATACAGACAGACTCCCTTCTTCTAATTAGTGCTTCAGTAAGTATATATAGTCTTTGTTAATTTTTAATTTGTCTCAAATAACTATATACTGATTGAATATATAATTTAAAGTTAGAATATATTCAGATTTTGTCATATATAAATATTTTCAGTAAATTATCGTTACAAAAACAAATCAACAATTGACAAAAAAGCACTTAAACAGAGCCAAAAAATATATAAACACTAAAGATGACATTTTTGAAAGATGTTATACCTTCAGACTCCAGTAGCTTTGTTGACATAAAATCAGCTGTGCCCGGGTGAGGGTTCACGGAGTTCAAATTCCTTCTAAGTGTAAGTCCTAGACTACTGTATTCAAGAAAGCTATAGAATGAAAAAGGAACTATATGTGATATCAGTAGATCTACAAAAAGCTTTTGACTCAATAGATAGTTTGAAACTGATAGAAGCCCTAAAAGAACTTACAGTAATGATACCACCAGCTTATACCTAAGCCAAGTAAAAGAAGCAGACATCACCATCAGCAGCGGAATTAGAAAAGAATGTAATGGATCAACAGTTTTCTTTTTAATAATAACATACATAATAATTAAAGAACTAGAAGAAAACCAGAAAGCTTTCAGAAATGAACATTTTCATATCCCAGCTTTATTATTTTGCAGATGACGGGCTAATTCTAACGCATATAAAAATTGACGCTCAAATTTGCATAGAAGCTACAAAATATACCTTCATCTTGTGGTCTATCCCTAAATAAACAAAAGAGCAATATATTGATATATAATAAGAAGCAAGAAAATATACCTCAAGAAATATTAGGAATAAAAATAGCAGAAGAAATAAAATACCTAGGTATCAAAATAAATAAAAGAACATACTTCAGAGACCACACAAAAGCATCGGTAAAATTGCATTATAGGACCACCTCTATTTTCCAATTGAAATAAAAAAAAATTTGGTAGTTTTTTATGTGTTTTGAACTAACTTAACCTAACCTAAATTAACCTAACCCCATTATTTCATTAACTCAGTGCGCGATTTGAAATTGAGTAACGGGCGGCTACAGCAACTCTTCACTTACCAGAAAGCCAGTGATTTTTAACTATCGGTTAATTTTTCCCTGTGATTTTTAACTAAAGGTTAATTTTTCAGAGTGAAGGGCTAATTTCCGGAGCAAATGAAGGTCAGATTCGCCTAAAACACATAAAAAACTAGCAGAAAACCTTTATTTCAACTGGAAAACAGAGGTGGTCCTATAATGCAATAATACCAAATCATCAATTGAAAAAGCAAAAAAATTAGCAAATACAATATACTCAATAACTGAAACCAGCTGCAATAGGCTACTTATCGGAGAAACGTACTGGAAAGAACTGGAAATGCCATCATATCTTTATGGTGCAGATGTATTAGTATATAGGGAAACAGACTTACAAGACCTCCAAAAAATTGGATATAAAGTGTACAGAGCAATCTTGCAGCTACCCTCTTATACAGCAACAGCAGCATTGAGAGCAGATATAGGAGCTTCATCTTGCAAAGCAAGAGACATAAAAAACAAAATTCTCTATGCAAAACATGCCATTGAAGAAAATGGAAATGAGTTGCTAAGGGAAATATTCAGAAAACAATATGAAGAGAACAAAATGCTTTGAATGAAAAAGCTAAGAGAATACATGGATACTCTACAAATAGATATAACAAAGCTAAAATCGGCAAAGAAAGAGGAGTTAAAGAAATGCATAAATAAGTGGGACACAGATATATGGAAAACAGAAACAGAAGACAAATCAACTCTGGTACTACATAAGGAATACAAAAACAACATACAAGAAATTACTTGGTATGACAATACTGAGGAATCGAGATTACTAGAAAGATGCCGAACAAACACCTTAGACCTACAATGGAGAAATAAATTTAAAAATAAAGATACTACCTGCCCAATATGTGAACAATGTGAAGAGAGTCTAGAACATTTTCTACTATTTTGTGAAACATATGCACAAATAAGAACAGAATATAGTTTTTTAGCACAACCATATATAAAGAAGAAAATTGAAATAATTGCTAATATATTTTTATTTAGATACTGTAGTGAAAAAGACGTCAAAAAAAGAAAAACAATTATAAAAAGAATTTGTAGAAAAAGAAATCAAATAGTTTAAACCGCTCAAACAATCTAGCAAAGCAAACCAAGACTTGGGAGCCATTGCAAAAGGCATATCCCAACCAACTATACTACTACTACTATGAGTTGTATAGTAGTTGTAGTAGTCTGAAATAGGACTGGGAAATCTCAAATTCTGTTTTTATAAGATGTGCGTGAGATTTGGCATTTAAAAATTTCCCAGATCACTATATATATTATATATATATATATATATATATATATATATATATATATATATATATATATATATATATATATATATATATATATATATATATATATATATATATACTTTTTTTCTCAAGATCCTGTCGGTGACCATACAAAATGATAATGGAAAATATGTTGTTGCATGTATTTATCTCACGTATGTGTTTTCCCTGACCCGACTATACTTCAGTCTTGTTAGGAAAAAAAAATCGTGATATGATTTACTTACCTACAGCATGGTATTTTTCAATTTTTCCAGGATATATTTCAACCATGTTAACTAGAAATTTGGTAGTACGGTCTGTCCCCTCACTTTCGAGAGGAACTGGATCAGGGGCACGTCCACGTCCCTTTCCCGTACTTCAGGATTCTCTAGATACGTCATGTCCTCAGCTAACAGCAGGCAAGGCAAAAGCAGAAAAATCTATAGCTAAACTTAAAATGCTGAATGACCTTTGCTTAGCAGGAGGTTAGTAAAAAGCATTTAATTTTTTTATAATATTTGATCATATAGTCAGTCCTCAGTGACCATTTGAGATCTGAATAAAGTTTTTAATAGTGTTTGCATTGGATCTTTTCCTTCTCTACTTCTTTGATGAAAAACAAAGATGATAAAATATGATCGAAATTCTCCATAAAGTTGGATGTAGCATTTGTTGCCATAGTTCTTCATCTAGTCTCTCAATACAAAAAAATAAATGGAATTTAATCAGAATTTTGCAGTTACATTAACATGCCCATTTTTGTCGTTTATATTTTTTATTATAATTAATTTTAATATCGCAGTTATTCCGCTTTTATTGTATTCTAGGTGGAGAGAAAGGCATTGCGGTTCATGTAAAAAGAAATCGCAAGTTGCTGGTCCGTGATAAACTGCTACATCTATTGGACAACGACAGAGATTTCTTAGAGTTGGGTCTATTAGCTGGTTTAGGCCAAGCGTATGGAGATGTACCAGCAGCAGCGGCCATTTGTGGTGAGTAGAATTTGAGAATGCCAGGGTATTATGGTATCACATTAGTAGAGTGCATGAGTGAGGAAGTAACATGGGATAGATCCCACTGCGGAGCATTAGAAAGGTCATCAGATCCCCCAGCTCAAACTTTGTGTCCACCCCCTCTCAGTGAATTGCTATTATTGTTTTGTTCAGCCTGAAGGCTGAAGGTATGGACTCTTGGTTGAGATGATACGGTTGGTAGAAATTTGGTTTTAGTAAATATGGCCAGACTGTCAATGAATATAACTAGCTCCTTAGGAGTTATTCATTAGAAATTAAAAGCATACTGTATAATAAATAATTGAAAATAAAAAAAAAAATTCTTATTTGTTAGGAAAACATAAATTGTTTCTACTTCTTGTAGGCATTGGAAAGATCAACGACAGGTACTGCGTCATTATAGCGAGTGATGGTACAGTAAAAAGTGGAACTATCTTTCCAATCACCATACGAAAAGTAGGTAGGGTTCAGAATCAATGCCGGCAGAGTCGTCTCCCCTGCGTGAATTTGGTTGACTCAGCAGGTGGATTCTTGCCTTTGCAGGTAATGTGAAATAGAACCTCTTTATTTCAGTTTTTATGAGTGTAACACTGACACGGGCAAAAAAAATTGCCCTCATTTGGCCCAGCTACCAAGAATAAAAAATGCAAAGAAACAGAGATGGGAAGTGTCGTGATTTGTCAGATGTGAAGGGGAATGCAGCCCTTATATATATATATATATATATATATATATATATATATATATATATATATATATATATATATATATATATATATATATATATATATATATATATATATATATATATATATATATATATATATATATATATATATATATATATATATATATATATATATATATATATATATATATATATATATATATATATATATATATCATTCTTCTTAACTCTACATATAAAACAACTATTGTGTATCTTATTTCTTTTCCAGCATGACTTTTTTGCAGACAAGAATCATGGTGGTCGTGGATTTTATCGTCCACCTGTCATGTCTTCTGAAGGAATTCCTCAATTGGCATTAGTGTGCGGATCGTGTACTGCTGGAGGTAAAGTATAAGTATCAATCTGTATACGAAATCCATGATTCATCTTATGAGAAGGTGAATGGCTGATTCATAGCAAAAAAAAACTTTCCAACAGCAATATAGAAAGTAGAAAATTAATTAGATTTTTATATTTTTATCATCAACTTCTCTTCCCAAACTAACAGGAGCCTACCACCCGTCCATGTGTGAAGATGTAGCCATTGTTACCCGCATTGGAACCATTTTCTTGGGAGGACCTCCCTTGGTCAAGGCTGCAACTGGTGAAGATATATCAGCTGAAGAGCTTGGTGGTGCTACTCTGCATTGCAAGTGAGGAACAAACATGTAAACCTATTGTACAATGTATTTACTGCTTCTTACAAGAACTTCACTTACTCTGTTGATGACCCATGGAAGGTAGTGGGGGAAAATTGTGGCAGTCCTCTATCCTCAAGGAGCTAAGAGGAGTGTTCAAAATACTTGAGCATCTGCTAAATATATGGGTTGGCCATGTGCAAGGATAATATAGAAAATATGCGAAATAAGGGATTGGATATGCAAGACAGGAAAAGGTGGAAAAAGCAAGCAAGAAACACGATCTCATATAAATATGGGTTACATCTGAAGACAAAGAGGAAGAAATGTTTGTGATTTAACTCAGCTACCCCCTTACAAAGGGAATTGCGGCCATTGTATGCATGTTACATTGCACTTGTGGCGAATTTATGACCAGACAGGACTTCATAGAGTGTGCGATTTGAGAAGTGACGACCATGGGTTTAGGAAACGCATCCAACCTCAATCCCCCTCATAGCTCTAACATGTCTGTATACACAATGTTTGTATGGCACATATTGCTTCATACAATGCACTATTGGTGATTTTCTGGTCAAACAAGACTTCATAGATTGCATGATTTGGGAAACGCTTATCGTGGGTTCGATCCCACTGTGGGGCATTAGGGAGGGTATCCAACCTTAATTTTCCAGTTTTATCTTGTCTGTATCCACCTCTATGTGAATGTGGATAAATAATGACATATAAGGTAACAATATCTTCATGATATAACATTCCTTAGTCACTATCAGTGTGTGTTGTAAGAAAATATTAATAGATTTAGAAGAGCGAAGCTGTGAGGATTGGCAAGGTATGTAACCCTGCATCCTCCTATTTTTTTGTCAGTTGTTACTTCCTGGCTTCAGCAAAATGTCGAGCTCTGTTGAAAAAATGAAAAGCTGGATATGGCCTGTTGATTATTTAGATTCATGATCTAGCTTATTGGGGAGTGTAAGAAAGAGCATCCAGCCTCACATCTCCAACTTCAGTCTGTCTCTGTCCACCCACATAGTGGAAACGAAACATACAAAATATAGGGCATTTGATCATTTCTGTATTAATTAAAACTACTTACAGGGTGAGTGGTGTCACAGATTACTTCGCAGCCACGGAAGAAGAAGGATTTGAAATTCTACGAGACCTTGTAGCAACGTTGAACATCCAACCGGTAATCAATTCGCCCGAATCAGAAGAACCACGTCTAGATTCGGTAGTATTAAATGGTATGAATCTCTTTCACCCTCTCTTTTGCTTAATATTTGTAAAATATTTTTGTCTCCCATATTGAAGCCCAACCATGTGATGATACAAGGGCTGCCACTTCTCTCTACTCTCTCCAAGTGATTCTGGTACAGTGAAGCTTTACAATCGAACTTGGAAAGTTGAACTTGAGGCCTCCTGAGCAGGAGGAAAGATCTATCCGTTGAGTTGCCAATGGGTGATTCACTCTATATTTATTCAGACATGAATTTACTGGTTACTTTTCAAGGCCCTTTTCATGATTGAGACTTAATTTTGAAATTTTATGTGTGGGGGTGGGCACAGACAGCTTAGAGCTGGGTAATTAAGGCTGGATTCCATTCCAAATGCCTCACTGTGGTCTCAAATGTGGTTTTGTCACTTTCCAATATGAACTTTCCATCCACTGCAAAAGGAGTTTATGTATGGTTAATGCACTAATTTTCTTTGCTGCAGATATCAGTGGACTGGAGATCATAGATAGGAGCAAACTGTATAGCGTCATAGCGAGAATTGTCGATGGAGGAAGATTCCGGGAATTTAAACAACTTTTTGGAAAGAATCTGACTACGGGATATGCTTTTGTGGAAGGGTAAGTGAACTGGCTTCTTTAAGGATAAACTGAAATTGTCTAAAATTATTTTTTATCGCAGATATTCTTGTAGGATTAGGCACTTTGATAGCGCAGTGGTCAGAACACTTGGCTTGGGAAGTGACGAATTCATGTTCAAATCCACTGTAGGATGTTAGGAAGGGCATCCAACCTTAATTCCTCAGCATAACCTGTCTGTGTGTATTCCCATTAAAATGGGGAATAATAGTGACACATGAAAAGGTGTTATCCTATATAAAGTGTAATAAGAATTGCAAATTTAATATTTTATGCTATGTAATTATTTTATTTTTTACGCAACTTTGTCATAAATGAAACATTATTTCTGAAAGTTTATAGGAAATCGTTTTAAGTTTGAAACATCGCAACTTGAAATATAAATTAGTGACTGTCTGTATACTTAATATAATTCATAAAGTGAAAACCTAGTGGGGACCATAGCACTTCAGTGATTAGAGCATTCAGGTCAGAAAGTGACAATGTTATTTTCGAGCCCAGCATGGGGTGCTGAAAAGCGCATACACCCTTAATTTCCAGCTCTCACCTGTCAGTGTCCACCACCATTCCAATTGGACTAAATTGGTGCCACATAGAATGGCAAACAACTTCAACTGAAAACTTAGTAGTATAATGCTATCTTAATTTCTTCACAGGAGATGCGTAGGAATAATAGGTAACGCAGGGCCACTACTATACGAAGATGGTTTAAAAGGGTCGCACTTCCTTCAAATATGTCAGCAGAGACGATTACCTGTTATATTTCTCCAGGTGGGTATCGGAGTGGTATTTTATTTTATTCCAATACTCCTCCAGCTCCAGTATGTCTGTGTCCTCCCCCAATAGAATTGTGACTAAAAGATACAGTAAACAGTTCTCCCATCCAAATAGTCTGAGGTTAACTCCTGGGAGTGGTCCTAAAATGTAGGGTAGTGATAATAAGTATTTGGTGGGTCTCTGTCAGCTGTTAAGGCCTAATGAGTGGATAAGTAGTGTGGAGTCTTTGGTGGAATAGTATTTTTATGAAAGTGTCAAAAAAGAGAATTCAAAAAATGGACAGCTATTTTCATTAGGTGTTAAGTAGGTTATATATTAGAATTAACAAACAGTATTTCATTCTATTCATACTTATCAAATCCATCAATGTATTTCCTGCATCTTGTAGTCAACAACTATAGTTGATGTTTTTTCTTGTGTTGCTGGGACCTGGAGTGGCAGTGTATTTAGCGTAGGTCCACCTTTCGGAGCTGTAAATCAGAAAAGGAGGCAAAGCTACTCAGAATAGGAACAGCAAAAGAGGTCAGACTGCCACGGCCAACTTCTGCCCCTCATGAGGGACTAGAACCTAGGAGAGGCATTGCTTACCCAGGCGATTATGGGGTTGGGAAAAGAGACATCCATTCTCGAGTTTTCTACATGTAGTGAGAGCCAGATACTAGGGTTAAGCTAGCTAATGGTTGGTAAACCTATCTTACTGGCAATTTTTTTTCCACAGAAGAGGTACTAGAAGAAATTAACATGGGCAGACTATGAGAAGAAAATGTTGTTATTCAATAGTGTTGTTTGCTGTTTTATTTTTCACTATTAATCACCATAATGGCAGTGGACACAGACTGGTTGGAAGTGGGTAATTATTGCTGGACGCCATGCTTAACACCTCACGGTTGGCTTTAACATATGAGTATAGCATTGTAACTACTGACCTTTTGCAGTCCACATTATTCAATAGTGTCCTTTTTAATAACCATGTCTGTTTATTTTCAGAATTCAGGTCCTCTAGCAGCGTACCAGGCATCTGTATCAGAGCTTAGTGCAGATGCATCCCACCAGGCCATAAAAGGACGGGCAGCTATGCTGGCAGCGCTCTCCTGCATCACTGTACCTAAGATCTCCATCAACATTGGCTCCTGTCATGGAGACGATAATTATACAATGGTATGTGCAGGAAAGAATGAATGATGAACACTAGCAAAGAGTGTGTGGAGAGCATATGTAATTAGAGTAAGGCCAAAAGAAAGACAGAACAAGATGGTTGGATGGGGCAAAAAGAGCTTTGGATGCACGTGGTTTGTCAGTAGAGCAGAGACAAGGGAGTGCGAAGGATAGAAGAAAATTATGTTAGCCCTTTTTCTCCAAGGAGCTAAGAGGAGTGATTGAGGTATGTTAGCTTCTGGTGAAAATGTGTATTTAGACTATAAAACTGTTTTACTAGGGGGATTGCAGCCATTCTATAGGTATATACTTTGTCAAAGACTAATTAATATGAGGAAAAAATATATTAAGTTTTATATCTGTTATTTTCTCTATCCAGTGTGGACCATCATTTTCTCCCAGTTTTATCTTTTCATGGCCAGAGGCTACTGTTACTCATACCATGAACCCTCCTCCACTACCTCAGGCTCAACCGGCTGCAGCAACGCCAGAAGGAAAAGTATGTTATTTTCAGCATCAAACTTATGGGAACCTTGGTGGGACAGTGGTTAGAGCACTCTAGTTGGGAAGTGACAATCCTGTGTTCAAGATCACCGCAGGAAGTTAGAGAGGGCATCCAGCCTTAATACCCCAGCTCCAACTTGTCCATATCCAACCCAGTGCAAATGGAGATTAATAGTGACATGTAAAACAAATTTCACTTCTGTGGAGTAAGAAGTCTATTGTACTCGTAAATACCATTTCTTAATGTTGCTGTAAAAGTTTTTGCATTGAAAGTAATTTAAGAAGTGATGTTCAGATGCTAATATATTCATTGCTTAATTGCCTGTCCATCTTTAAAACCTTTTTTGTGTAAATTTTAAAGCTAATAATAAACTTTACATCAGAAAATTAATATATTACTCCTAGGATGAGCATATTCCATATTTCATTATTCCTAATAATTTTTTCTTGCAGGAAAAGCCCAAGAAGAAATCTTTAACTGCATTTAGTTTTCCTTTGGGCAGCAGTTTTTACATGGCTGGAGAGGCACTTGTGGATGGTATTTTGGTTCCTTCTGATACGAGGAAGGTTTGTATTTATAAACTGTAGAATTCATTGCATCCTATTTTGTTGCAGTTGTTATTGCCTAAGCTGCTTGTCTGATCAGCCCCCAGTTGCAAAGTAAGGCCACTGCCAATCCCAGACTTTTCCACAGAGCTCTCAGGAAGTGTATTTTATGTAGTTTGCAGCTATGTCTTCCACTATGTGTTTGAACATATGCGGCAGCGTCTTATATTCTTGACAGGCTACATTGACAGAGTCATCCAGCCTCTTCTGATAGCTTAAAAGGGCTGGGTGGTACCCATATCGCAGCCTGGCATGCATGGTGTTAATTTCTGTCTGCTTCTGCTCTTTAGTTCATTGAATTTGTATAAATTTTAAGGCATTAACCCCTTAACAGATTAAGTTTTTAGAACATTGCTTGTCAAATTGGATCTAATTCAAAATATAAGATTCTTAGACACCTTTAATCTTAATTTAAACTCAACGATATGAAAAAAAAAAGGAATAAAAACTCAATTTGATGGCCATTTTCTGATCTATTATGAGTTATCTTGTAGATTTACATGCAATATGATCTATTATGAGATACCTCGTATGGAACTGTTGGAGGTGTACAAACATATGCTGTAACACTAAAACAACTGCAGTCTCTGCTACCAGATGTTCGATAACACGAGATAATTTGTAGAAACAAACAACAACACTTTGTATCACGAGATATTTTGTATTAGTCATAATTTAACATTTAACTTCTTCACAAGATATCTTGTGGAAAGTCCAAAATATTTAGAAAATAAGACCACGAGCTATCTCGGGTTAGTACGTTTAGGGGTTAGTTGGAATTTCCATTATTAATCATTCTTATTTCAAATGAGATGCTATATCCTGCAGAAAACAACAGGGTTACCAGAACTGTAACAAGAAAATATATATATGTGATTGGCAGCCCCATACTCCCCTAGCCCCAATAGTTGCTTCATATGGCACTCAAGAGATAGAAAAAAAGAATATAAAAAGTAAAATTATCTCCACACCCATAAAATATTATTTGTTTTCTTTTCCAGGTCATTACAAAGTGTCTACAAATATGCCGACAGCAGGAAACCATGTTGAATAACACGAAAGACTTTCCTGTTTTTAGATTGTAAGGTTGAATGTCTATATCTTGTTAGTATATAAGGTAAGACTTTCTTAGGTATGTGTTCAATATGTGGGGTGATGTGCAGCCTTAGTAGTTGGTTTTATATTTTTTTTCTTAATTTTTAAAGGAGTTTCAGAGTGAAATGTCCTCTGAAAGAAATTGACAGAGTACTTTTGTTTTAGATTTTTTAGAAGGAAGCTTTCGAATGAAATGTCTTCTGACAGGAATTGGCAGAGAGTATTTTTTTAAAAAGGGAAATTAAAAGTGAAATGTCAATTGATAGGATTTGACTGAGTACTTTGTTTTAATTTTTTAAATGGGAAATTTTGATTAAAATGTCCTCTGAAAGAAGTGGACAGATTACATTGTATTTAATTTTTAAAAGTGAAATATAGGATGTCATATAAATTGAAACAAATTGATAGAGAGTAAACTTTTAAGAGGGAAAGAAAGAGAGTAAACTTTTAAGAGGGAAAGAAATTGACAGAGATAAACTGTTCTGAACTGAAACCATCCTTTTTGGTGTTGATGTCTAAATATGAGACGCAGAGATTAAGGAGTAAAATGACTATATGTGCATGAGAACTATGCAGTATATTGTACTGTTAGACTGAAATAATGCTACGTATATTTGGGTGGTTATGTAAAGCAGTTTTAATTATTACATAGGGGTAAAAGGTTCAGTGCATCGCTTCAGGTGTCGTAACTAGTCCCCATTCAAATGGAGGTGAACATAAACATGTTGGAGTTATAAGGGGGATTAAACTTGGATTCCCTCCCTAGCATCCCTCATTGGGATCGAACCGCATCAGTAGCTCCCCGACTCATGCACTCTACCACTGAGTAAAAAAGGGGGGATAGCACAGTGCTTAGAGTGTTCAAAACCTTTGTTTGATTAAACGTTGGTATTTAGGAAGGAAATCTATCTTTAACCTCCAGCTCCAACCCGTCTTTATACACTCCCATTCGAATGGGGATTAATAGACAAAATGGCAAAATAAAAACAATAGCCAATGTTGAAAGGTGCTATGTATTTTTTCAATTATGCTAGATTTAGTATTTGATACTAGTGTTATAGTTTTATAATGGTATTTTATATAGCCCAATATGAGTAATGTCATTATTTTATTAGTATTCATCAACTGAGTACAATGAATTTTTAAGCCCCACAATGGATGTTCATGGTTAAGCTGGCATTTTTAACTAAAAAGTACGATGAAGTTTTGTTATTGTGATTTTATATGCAGGGTAGTTCAATTTGTATATTTGAGTACAAAGCACAATGAATTTTAAATTTCTACACTGAATTTTTCTTGTTCAGTTTGTATTTTAACTACAAAGTACAATGAATATTATATTTTACACTGAATTTTATAGTTCCGTTTTTAATTTCATCTACAAAGTACAATAAATTTTTTAGTGCTACATTGAATGTTTAGAAATTAATTTATTTTTTGAAGTCATAATTAGTTCTTTAGGTAAGCAAAGAACTTTTTTTTATTTGTATTTGTTAAATACTCAATCTTTTCATTGAACTTTGTGACCTGGAGGTTTTTTTTTTTTAATCAATAGTTTTGTCTGATATATTTAATGTTTATTTTATATTTAGCTATATATTCATTTCAGAACTTAAATTCTTTTAATTATTTGACCCATCAAGTTGTAATAAGAAAATTAGCTTTAAATATACTGGTATTTTGAACTTATTAAAAATTTTAGTATACAAACAAATTCTATAGTGGAGATGACCAAAATTCAGTGCTTTTGTAATATGTATACATACACTTGCTGTAATCCCCTTGGAGGGTGGCTCAGTCAAAGCACACAAATTTGCCTCCTGAATAATGCTCTCTCTGACTCAGCCACCCCTATACAAAGGAAACTGCAGCTATTGTACATGAATGTAACGTATGTGTACTTACATATGTAAGGTGTAAATGTGCCTTGATGAAGAAATGCAACAAACAATGCAAATAAGAGTAAGTTGTGTAAGCTGACCTACCAAAAAACTAATAATAAACCCCTGTGTTATGTGTCACAATCATTCCCCAATCAAAGAGGGGTGGACACAGACATGTTTGAGCCTGGGGATCAAGGTTGGCTGCCCTTCCCCAAGACCGAGCGCTGGCACTGACCCCCCATTAGTCTCTTTTTGACTAGTGTCCACTTCTGCTTGGCAACTGTGGGTCCCCTGAAAATTTTGTTAATAGCTGTGACAAATTAAGTAATTATGAACGTTTTTTTGAGAAGTCGGTGATTAATTTTGAAATAGGATAGTTTGTAACTTTCGTGAGATATCAGAATTTGTCATTCTCTGTTTTCATCATTTTACCTTTTGTAAGTGTGCACGGTTTTGTGTGTCAGAGTTAATTCCCATTTGAATGGGGGGGATACATATATGTTGGAGCTACCATGGCCTTATGTAAATAATCACCAGAATAGACCCGAATCACTTACTTTGGTGGAATTCTACTCATAATGCACATCTTAGCCCTATGGACAATTTCATGTACTTGTAGCAGAGATTAAGAATGGTTTTTTAAGTGTGGTTCTCCATTCTTTCAAACAAACTGAAGTGTTTGTCTTCAAAAATCCACAACCAAAAGTATGTTTTTATCTAGCTCTTCCACATCTTGAGACAGCTTGGAAGTGTAGAGAAATGCATATTAAAGTTGTTATATATTAAAATTGTTTATTTCGTATAATATGTTTATTTATCTACCGGTATATACAATATAGGATTTAATGCAATAAATACATTGGATTGACTCACTGATTTGACAGTATATATATATATATATATATATATATATATATATATATATATATATATATATATATATATATATATATATATATATATATATATATATATATATATATATATATATATATATATATATATATATATATATATATATATATATATATATATATATATATATATATAGAGTTGAAAGTGAACTCATTATGATTAAAAAAGATATTCTTGAGAATAACAAAATGGAAATAGTTTTTCCCCCAGTATAATATCCACGTCAGTATTATTTATCATAAGAACAGCTGTCTACCATTCACATAAGTCATGCAAGTAAAGGATTCTGCATAATGTAACAAATTCATATTTGCCATTTACATTATAGACAACCCTATTCAGAAAAGAATCAGTAGCAAAATTTCATACTCCATATTAATTTTATCTAGAGATATGGTAGAAAGATATTGTACCTACTAAAAGGACAATATTAAATCCTCAAGATCTGCGAGGGCAGAAATATTTTAACTACTATTTCAGGATAGCTTAAACAATTACAATATTAAGAAAATTTGTAAAATATATTGCACTACCAGCAGGAAGTTGTTTAGCCAGAAGATGGTCCACTCTTGTACTCCACTGAGGCCTCTGGAGATGACGCTTTTTGTAAATTTTCATGTTTCTTGTTTAAATACATATTGAAATCCAGTCTGCAATTGCAGATAAAATATATTAATTCTTTCTATTAAAATAAACTGAGATGGTCTGCGAATGTACTGAGGAGGGATGAAGGGGTATGTTGGGAGATGGATGCTGAGGATAGAGGTGCCAGGCAGGAGAAGGGGAGGTGGGTATAAGATGTATATGGATTCAGTGAGGGAGCACATGGGGATGGAGGTGCCAGGCAGGAGGAGAGGTGGGCAAAGAGGAAATACTTTATTTTCTATATTGTAAAATTAAAGATTTTTATTAAACTCCATATAATACTTGAAATCCTTCAGCAAATAAAGGCATATAAATACGTAAATAAATATAACATTAGCTGATGCTGATTTATGCAAGCAATAACAAACAATTACAATATAAAAATGTGTGCCAGGCCAAAGTAAAACACTATGTATGAGAGTGCTGTTGTTTACCGTTTTATTTGTCTATTAATCCCCATTCAAATGTGAAAGGAAACAAAGAATGGAACTGGAGAATTAAGGATGGATGCCCTTACTAACGCTCCCCAGAGGGCTTAAATGCAGGTTTGTCATTTCCAGGGTAGAGCGCTCAAACCACTATGCTACTGCGGTCCCCTCAGAATCTTTATAAGTGTAAGCTTTATAAAGGTAAAACTGCCCATCTGCTGTTCTCGTAAAATATATAAAGAAAGAACACATACATATACAATAACCACAATCCCCCTGTAAGGGGGTGGCCAAATCAAAGCACACATTCACCAAAACCAAATATAACTCACTCCTTTTAGCTCCTTGGGAATAAAGGATTGCTACAATCCCCCACTCCCTACCCGCCTGCTTGGGTCAACCACAGGGTAAGTGGTCAAGGATCTTCTGGGAGAAATATTCAAAATTATCCAATATAAATGCACTCACCAATAAATAACATTCCTCCCTATCAGCTTGCTTGGGTCACACACAAGTTAAGTGGTCAAGAATCTTGTGGAATAAATATTCAAAATTTTCCAATATAGATGGGACTCGTCTATAATTTATATCCCTCCCTATCCACCTGCTGGATCATCCACAGAGTTAGATAGACAAATATCATCTGGCAGAAATATTTAAATTTTCTAATTCAGCTGCAACTCTCCTATAACATCCTTCCCTTCCTTCTTGCTTAGGTCATCCACACAGTCATTGGAGAAGGATATTCTGGGGATAATATTCAAAATTTTTCAGTACAGATGCGAATCACCTACGAATAACACCCCTCACTTGGGACACCCACTGGGCAGGTGGTCAAGGATCTTCTTGGAGAAATATTCAAAATGTTCTAAATTAGACTCACTCACTTATAAAGAACACTTAAAAGAGCATCGTTAGGATTCTCCCAACTCCGTTCCTTTATTTTCTCCATGAACGTGTACATCATGCCAGAGAACTCAAGCTCTAATTTGGAGATCGTCTGCTCGAAGCTTTGGCTATCTTCATGGAAATCGGGTGCCGGTTCTGGGGATTCCTGTTTAATAAATTGTAAAATTTAAGAATACTTAAGATCACTATACACAAAAAAGATAACGAGCCAGCCACTGAAGTGATTCCTAAATAATATATATTATTTTTTACATTTTGGGGTGGCAATGCATTAAAGCTGGGGAATTATGTTGGCTATCCTTCCTAGCACCCCACAGTGGGCTCAAATGTGGGTCTATTGCTTCCCGAGTCAAGTGCTCTAACCACTACGCTACATCAGTAATGAATGTACAAATAATTACACTATATGCCAACCATGACTAATAAAGCAGTTATCTGAATAAATAAAATTAATCTGCAACTGATATATTAGAAAAACTTTATCCTATACAAGTTTCCAAAGAACTTTAAACTTTAGTTACTATGCAATTTCAATGATGGACAATGTATGGCAAATTGCAAAACTTATCTGTATAGAGACAGATTTCATAATCCCCCTTTATAAGAGGGGTGGATGAGTCAAAAACGTATGTAAACAAAAATTAAAAAGATGTAGTTGAAATCTACAAGGGAAAGATGCATGAAAAATCATATCTAGAAAACTTAAAGGAAGAGGCCTTGAATAACTAACATTGAACAAGAAATACATAAATTGCACAACAGTAATGAACTAATGTAATAATGTTTCATATAAATATCAATAAACCTCAAGCTTCAAATGGTACAACGTATAATTAGTGAAATAAGCATGTGCAAATTGGAGAGATAAGTGACTGACAATACTATTGAATTCGATACTACTTTAAACTGTGTACGTTCAAGGAAATTCAATTCAGTTTAGTATTCTCTCTCTGATTACTAATAAAAAATAGAGTATGTAATAAAGAAAAAAGGTAAAATGTAGTCCTCTCTTCCCTAAGTTATTTGAAATTAACAATATGTTTTTTAATTATGAATCGATATATGGAAATATAAAGCATACATACAATAGCCACAAGCCATAATGAGGGTGACAAAGTCAAAGTGCACACACATTTATCAGAGTCCAAACATACTTCGAGCACTCCTCTTAGTTCCTTGGGGATGGAACTACCAACCATCAATTTTAGCTGCTCCTCCCATTGTCACCCCCCCAAAAAAAAAATCAATCAATCAATCAATACGTACCTCAATGAAGCTTGCAAAGCTGACACAAATACTGGTCAGTTTGGATATGATGCGGAGCAACTCAGGCGAAGTGAGCAAGCAGTCCTTCAGAACGCTATATATGAAGTCACTGTGTAAAACTAGCACCTCTTCCACGTTTTCAACCTGTAAAACGACGATAACAATTTTCAGTTTATATATACAATGGCTGGAATTCTTCCTGTAAGGAGGTGGCCGAGCCAAAGAACGCACATTCTCCATACGCCAAAATACTTTGATCCCTCCTCTTAGCTGTTTGGGGATATAAAAAAATGCAACAAATCCCCACCCCATTTCCCTGCACGAGTCATCCGCAGGTTAAGCAGGCAAATAGCTTTTGCCGGGAGTCTTATTCTTGCAGACATGTGTTTTGTACTATTAAGAACATAAGAACATAAGAATAGAGGACACTGCAACATGCCTACTGGCACACTCGAGGCAGCTCCATTTTTGAATTGCATTTTCAGCATGTCTAACCTATTCTATTCTACTCTACTTATTTATTCTGTTTTTCTTTTTATGATTTTTCTAATAAGCACTAACCTATTCATACCCACCCTACCTCTGTCATATGTCTATCTAATCTACATTTGAAGGTGTCTAAGGTATTAGCATTTACTATCATACTAGGAAGCTTGTTCCATGCATCAGCTACTCTATTACCAAACCAATTTTTTACCAATTTCCCTTCTGAACCTAAATTTATCAAGCTTAAATCCATTATTACGAGTTCTGGTTTGATCATGAATTTTTAAAACTTTAATAATATCTCCCTTGTTAATCCCTTTAAACCATTTATACACTTCAATCATATCCCCCCTAACTCTTCGCCTCTCTAGAGAATGTAGATTAAGTTTTTTTAATCTGTCCTCATATGGTAGATTTCTGATATTGTGTATCATCTTGGTCATTCTTCGTTGCACTCTCTCCAAGGATTCAATTTCCATTCTATAATAGGGTGACCAGAATTGCACAGCATAATCTAAATGGGGCCTAACTAATGCAAGATAGAGCTGCAAAATAACTTTTTCCGTCCTATTGCTGACGCTTCTTGAGATAAATCCTAAAATTCTGTTTGCTTTATTTCTGACTGCTGTGCATTGCTCTCTTGGCTTAAGACTACTACTCACAAGAACTCCCAAATCCCTTTCACACTGAGAACTCATGATTTCATGGTTATTTAGCTTATAACTAGTATTGTCTTTTATAGTACCCATTTTAACTACTTTACATTTTTCAACATTAAATTCCATTTGCCATTTGTCCGACCATTCAGATAATCTATTTAGATCTTCCTGTAAAGCATGAATGTCTTCTTTTCCATTTATAGTTCTACCTATTTTAGTGTCGTCTGCGAATTTACTTAGGTTACTACTGATATCTGAATCCAGATCATTTAGATATACGATGAATAATAGAGGACCCAGTACCGAGCCTTGTGGTACCCCGCTTGTAACCGAGCCCCACTCTGATTTCTCTCCATTTATGCAAACCCTCTGTTTTCTGTCTTTTAACCATTGTTTGATCCATCTGAGCACAGCTCCTCCTATACCATGAGCTTCCAGCTTTTTAACTAATCTTTTGTGAGGAACTCTATCAAAAGCTTTGCTAAAATCTAGATATATTGTATCATATTCTTTGCCACAATCTACTGCCTCGTAAACTTCTGAATAAAAAGACAGTAAGTTTGTAAGGCACGAAAAACCCTTAAGAAACCCGTGTTGTGAAAGTTTTATCAGTCTGTGTAATTCTAGATGTGCCCTTATTTTATTTGCAATTATGGATTCTAGAATCTTACCCACTGTTGACGTTAAACTTACCGGCCTATAATTATTCTTTTTAACACGTTCTCCTTTTTTAAATATTGGTACCACATCTGCCAATTTCCACTCCATGGGTACCGATCCTAATTTTATTGAATTATTAAATAATGCAGTTAGAGGACAACTAAGCTCTTCCTTGCATTCCTTTAATATTCTAGCATATATTCCATCAGGTCCCGGAGATTTATGAGCCTTTAATTTATCTATTTCTTTTATTACCTCCTCTCTCGTAATATTTATTGAACTAAGTATATTATCGGGACTGTCTCTGTAAATGGATTCTACTTCCGGAATATTTTCCAAGTTTTCATTTGTAAATACAGATAAGAAATAATCATTTAAACATGTACACATCACTTTATCGTCATCTGTGATATGGCCATTGGCTACTTCAATTGGTCCGACTTTTTCCTTAAATTTTGTTTGATAATGTTGATAAAACCCTTTAGGATTTTCTTTAGCTTCTCCTGCTATTCGAACTTCGTATTTTCTTTTCGACTCTCTAACTATCTTTTTAACTTCCCTGTTTAACTGTATATATTGCTGCCTCACCTGCTCTTCACCTCTTTTTAGTTTCCTGTATATTCCTCTTTTAATACCTATAAGATTCTTTATTCTATTGTTCATCCATTTAGGGTCATTTTTTCTTGATCTGCAATGTTTCATGGGAATATAGTCTCTCTGACTATTCTTAAGAGTCATGACAAAATTGTTATATTCCTCATCCAAATTTATATTAACTGACGGGCTGCTGTTCTTTCCTGTGAGAGAATTTAATGTATTGATCTTATCTTGTGATAATCCTTGGCATGTGGTACCCAAATTTCGGGGTAATCCGCTACCTGTGACCTGACCTGCTGGATTAACTACCCACATCTGTACCCCAGAAATCCCTTCCCATACCTCATTAGATAATTTAGTTTTTAAGCCCTCAAAATCTCCTGCTCTAAAGTTTGGAACAATATTCTTATTTTCCTTTATAGTTTCCTTGAAAATTATGTTAAATCTAATGGAATCATGGTCACTGTTGCCCAATTTTTCACCAACTTCTAAATTTGTAACCATATTCTCTCTATTACTAAGAACTAAATCTAGTGTATTCACCCCCCGTGTTGCTTCATGTACATGCTGAGAAAGGAAATTGTCTTCTACTACTTCCAAAAACTCCTTAGAGCTACTATCACCTGTTATGGTTTCCCAGTTAATATGTCTAAAATTAAAATCGCCTACAATGCAAACTATTTGACCTGCTCACTTTAGAAATTTCATCGTATATAACTTGCGACTCTATATTATCTAGATCAGGTGGTCTGTAGACTACTCCTACAACTAGACTTTCTATATTATTTTTAATTTCAACCCATAAGGTTTCTGAATTTAGATTTGTCTTAATTCCAGACTTAATGCAGCTTCTGAGGCTATCTTTAATATACATAATTACCCCTCCCCCTCTTTTATCTGCACTACGATCAGCATTATAAAGTTTATATCCTGTAATTATGTACTCAGCTTTAAGGTGTTTGCTTTCTAATTTAATCCAACTTTCACTAATGCATATTATATCCGGTCTCTCACTACATACTATGGCTCTCAGTTCTTCTATCTTGTTACCTAAACTACGGCTATTTGTATAATATACTTTTAAACTTTCTCTAGCTTCACCCTTCTTGTGGCTATTCTTTTTGTTAATATTTGTTCTATGTAACAAATGGTTCTTATCCTTAGACTCCCAGTTATTTGACCCACTATTTACTGAACCCTTACTGACTAATTTCTCTGCACAAGTATTAATCATTTCATTATTTGTGTCTAACAAAACCCCCCTACCTCTCTGTCTATCATACCAGCCAATACCGAGACACCTGAATTAGAAAGATGCACTCCATCCCTTGCATACATATGCTTACGACTAGTGAAGTGATCCCACCCGTCTATAAAACCTATATTATTCTCCCGACAGAAGACTTTCATCCTAGCATTTACTCCTATAGCTCGAGACCACCACTCTGAACTTTGGCTAAGCCTAGGGAGAATACCACACATCACAGGAACTGCACCCCTTTTCCTAATCTTATCCAGGGCTTGTCTATACAACCTAATCAGCTCTTCACTTCTACCATCCTGCACGTCATTTCCCCCAGCTATCAAACAAACAACATCTTTTTTCTCAATCCAGCTATTTATTGACTCACCCACCTTCTTCATACCTGCTCCAGGGAAAAAATATTTTCCTCTAACTCTATGCCTGAGTTTCCTGTCTACATATCTGCATAGTGAATCCCCTACAATTACCAAAGAACGAGACTTATCCGGAGGATGGGTTACTCCGACCTTGGGAGACTTACCTAGGCTCTTGACCTGAGAGCTTTTCCCACTTCCATTTTTACGATCGCTGGAAGTGACTATTTCAAGTTCAGTCCCACAACAGGGAATTAGGAAGGGCATCCAGCCTTACTCCCCCTTATAGCTCCAATATGTCTATGTCCACCCCCATTCAAATAGGGACTAATTGTGACAAAAAACGGTGCTCATGCGAGATGCTATAAAAGTACCATAGAACTACACTTGCCATTTGAATATTGCTAAGAAAAGTCTGCCAGTTGCATTCTATAACATCAAACATCATGTAATACTCGATGTCTGGATAAAATGAAGCATGCACTGCATAAGAGCTAAGGCCGAGTTACAAGCATGTGAAGCTGAAGGAGGGAAGCTCTTCGTTACCTTGTCTCTTATCCATACCCTGAAAAAGACATTTTAAACAATGAAGATCAATTTGAGAAGATAAATGCATGTTGAAAGAGTAAACTAAAACTTCAGAGCTTCAATTGATATCTTTAGTGTAGAAATGACAGAAATAATTTGCAAACTGGAAAATGTGCCAAGGTTCATTTCCAAGCTGTACATTTCTCAAAGCAATTTACTTCATCAAATTTAATGGTATGATTATTCACAGTATGATTTTTTAAGAACAATCTTGGAAAATATGGAATAACAGTGGCATTGAAGTGGCTAAAAAACGCAATATGGGACCACACTGCCTTAATCGAATATGCCGTGGGGCATTTCGAAGGGGATCCAGCCTCAATCCCCTAGCTAAAACCTATATGGGTCCACCCCCATATTTAGGATTATAAGTGGGCAAAGTCATCCGCATAATTGAAGAGTTTGGCTCCATGTGGTAGTGCGATGTCCATGAGTTTTTCCATGAGACAATTAAAGAGGAAGGGGCTAAGGATTCCACCTTGGGGGGGTCCCATTTTCGTGGTTTTTGTAGGTGGAGTAGTGCCCATCTACTTTGACTCTTGCACTACGGTTTTGTAGACTCTGCTTGATCCATGAGAGAAGATTACCATTGATCTGCTTTGAAACGAGAGCTGATAGTATCGCTGGCACATTGGCTAGTTCAAAGGCTTTCTCTAGGTCTAGAAAAACGATGTATCCACGGCAGATGTTGATAAATGATTGCATGGAGGCTATGCATTCTGAGGTGCCTAAGCCAGGCTGGTAGGCAAACATGTTTTCTGGGAAGGGTGGGCATTTCCAGCGGACTCTGTTAGTACCATCTTTTCTGCCGTCTTGCTCAGGCAGCTTAGGAGGGAGATGGAGCGAGGGTTGTCAGGGTCCTGTGGTTTTGGGATGGGCTGAATGTCTGCTCTGTTCCATGAGGCTGGTCTGATTCTTCGTGTGTATGTTGAATTGATTAGAGAGAGCAGAGCAAGCTCCCCTTGGGGCCCCATATTTTGAATCATTGTGTATGTGATTCTATCAGCACCTGGGGCTGTGTTCTTAGAGCTTTTGCTTACTCTTAGTAGCTCAATCAGAGAGAATGGGGTATTTGTTTCGCCTTCAGTGTTGATTGCCTCTTCAATTTCTTCCCATCTTGCAGTGGTGAGGTCCTGAAGAGTTGTTCTGGTGGTGATGGGGAGCTGGTTGGAGCTTGTTCTATCCGCGAATTTGACGGAGAGTTCTTCTGCTGCCCTGCTAGGATCCCTGTGGGGGATGATTTTAGGAGGTTAATGCTCTTCCACATCTGGTCCACAGAGGTGTGAGCATCTAGGGTGGAACACCACTCTAGCCATTTTTTTCCTCTTAATGTTGTGTTTCTCTTCATGGACATGTTCTTTGACTGCCTGGAGAGTGTGGTAGGAGTTTTCAGTGCGACGTTTCCTGTGCATTTTCCGGATGACGTTGAGCCGGTGATTGAGTTCTTTAACTCTGTCACAGTAGTACCATCTGTCCCGATGAGTGGTGTGTTGTGGTTTACAGAGGGGGATGGAGGAGTTTGCTGCAGCTTGCAGGGCATTGACTAGCTCGGCCTCTGCTTGGTCAATGTCTTCGGATGGTGTGTAGGCTGAAAACCAATTGCTGAGGTGCTCCTGGAATCGGCCCCAGTCGGCCTTCTTGAAATTCTATCGAGGGGGAGGAGCAGGGATTTGGAAGATTTCAGGAATTGGCAGCGTGAGAAGGAAATGAAAGAAAACAGAAGAAATAATGTTAACCTTAAGTGATGATGAAAAAGAAAAAGAAAAGAAAAAAATTTAAAAACTACACTAACAATTTGGTCATCCCACTCATAAGAGACTGATTCAGCTGTTAAAGGATGCTGGTGTAAAAGACGAGATGTGCTTTGTATATGCTGAAGAAGTGTCAAATGCTGTGATATATGCATGAAGTATAAGAAAACGCCATCAAGGCCAATTGTAAGTATGAATATGGCAAAGGAGTTCAGTGAAATTGTAGCAGTAGACCTAAAGGAGTATAGGAAAGGAGATATATATTGTCTACATATGGTAGACATGGCAACAAGGTTCTCAAATTCATGTGTGCTTAAAAGTAAAGAACCTAAGGAGATAGTTGAGAATATTATGATGACTTGGCTGGGAAATGGCTTTGGAGCCCCTGCAAAATTTCTTTGTGATAATGGTGGCGAGTTTGCTAACAACACGTTCTAAGAGATGTGTGAGAATATGAGCATTCAATAATGCATACAGCTGCATATTCCCCCTTCAGTAATGGCCTGTGTGAGCGGAATCATGCCGTTATAGATGAAATGGTGGCCAAAATAGTAGCAGAGCAACCAGAATTATCTTTAAAAAGTGGCTTTAGCATGGGCAGTCAATGCTAAAAATTTCCTTCAGATGACAAGAGGTTTCAGCCCTTATCAACTTGTATTCGGAAGGAATCCGAAACTGCCATGTACCATGAGTGACGAACTTCCTGCACCGGAGGGTACAACATCTAGTGAAATGATAGCTAAACATCTCAATGCTAGTCACTCAGCAAGAAAAGCTTTTATTGCTGCAGAAACCTCCGAGAAACTACGACGGGCACTAAGACATTAAGTGAGAAACACTGGAATAGCCCTTAAAATGGAGATCAAGTGTATTTCAAGAGAGAAGGGCAAAAAGAATGGAAAGGACCTGCTACAGTCATTGGTTAAGATGGTAAAACAAGTAATCTTGAAATATGGTTCAAATGTTTAAGAGTCCATGAAATGCATGTTCAGAAGATACCATATAGTTTCGACAGAAATACTGAAGAAGGAAGAAATTCACCACTTCATATATTGTGGCATCAAAGAAAAACGGAGGAGAATGTTACAAGTAAAGAGATAGAAGCAGTTATAAATCCAGTTGAAAATATTGTAGAGGACAAAAGTTGTGATAAAACAGAGGAAGAAGAGGACCACACCACAGTTAAGGACACAATTGAAGGTATTGTAATAATCAAAAGTATTCCAAATATTGGACAGAGAGTGAGACTCCTGCCGAAAGAGTCAGATAATTAGCAGACAGTAACTGTGCATAGCGTGCTGGAAAATCCACAGGAAAATACAGTAGTAGGAGGAATATTGAACATGATGATGGACGAATTTCAGCTCTTGACTGGTATAGAGATGTAAAAAAATGGGCCCCTGTATAGGATGAGGATGACATACAGGAACCTAGTGAAATAGTACTGGCTTGTGAAAATACTGAAAATCATGAACTTATCAAAACAAAAGAAGAAGAACTGAGAAGCTGGAAGAAATTTGGTGTGTATAAAGATGTTCTAAATGCGGGTCGATGGGTAGTTACAGAAAAGGAAAACAGTACTGGCAAAAAGAAAGTTAAAGCACTGCTGGTTGCTAGAGATTTTGAGGAAAAAGAAAACATTCCATCAGATTCTCCCACTGTTAGTAAGGAAGTGTTGAGATCTTTCGTTGCCATCTTGTCTTCCAAAATGTGGGCAGTAAATTCAATTGATATTAAGGCTGCATTTCTACAGAGTGAACGATTTGAGCATGAAGTATATCTTATTCCCCCTGTGGAAGCAGGTTATGACAATAATATACTGTGGAAATTAGAAAAATGTGTATATGGCCTTAATGACGCAGCTAGGAAGTGGTATCTCACAGTAAAGACTTTCCTGCTGAAGATGGGATGTAAGCAAGTAAAAACTGACCCCGAAGCTTTCTACTGGTACCATGAAGGAGAATTGTGATTACTTGATAGTGTTTACGGGAAAAAGCCTAAAGCTCGTATCTTCCCGTCTCCTGATCGGTTCCATTTTGTACTTAGTGATACTTATCATACCTGTCCTTAAAACTATGGATTCAGATAGCATTAACTACCTCCTCGCTTAGCGAATTCCAATTATCAACTACTCTTACACAGAAAAAGTATTTCCTTACATCCTGCAAAGAAGTTTTCTTACCCAGCTTCAAACTATGACCTCTAGTTCTAGAGCCTGCCATATCAAAATATCGATTACTATCCACTCTATCATAACCATGAAGGAATTTAAAGACTGTCACCATATCCCCACTCAATCTTCTAGCTTCGAGTGATGGGAAGTCTAATTCCCTCACACTCTCATCATAACTGAGATTATGTATTTCTGGCACCAGTTTCGTGGCATGTCTTTGAACTTTTTCAAGCTTTGCTATGTGCTTTTTCAAGTGCGGATTCCAAAAGGGGACTGCATATTCGAGTTTTGGCCTCACATAGGTTACATAAATATTTCTAAACATTTCCTTGTCCATGTGCCTAAAGGCTACCCTTACATTTGATAAGAAAGCATATGCTGCCCTTACTATGCCATTTATATGTATTTCTGAAGACAAATCTGCCAGTATGTTTACTCCTAGATCTCTCTCATTTTCTGTCTCTTGAAGTTGTACTCCTGCCACCGAGTAGTCAAGCTTGAGCCTTCTTGCACGTGTACCCATTCTCATTACCTTACATTTTTTAATGCATGTAGATGATTTCTTGTCATTTCCCAAATCAGAAATTATTTTCAGGTTAGGGAACAAAGTAATACTGTTTATAGGTATATTGGACTAGATATTATTCAGAATATACATGGAATCTCACTAAATCAAAATGAATACTGCAAATCTCTAAACTCTATAAGTGTAAGTGCTGCTAGAAGATTAGATAAGAATATGGAGTGTAATGAAAAAGAAAAGGAGAGTTTTGGGAGTCTTGTTGGCCAACTAGGGTGGTTGTGTACTAATTCAAGACCTGATATATCATATGTTGTTTTAGAACTTAGCTGTAAGGTAAATAAGTCTAAAGCAGAATATCTGATGGAGGCAAATACATGTCTAAGGAAAGCTTGTACTTTTGAGAGTTCAATATGCTTCCCAGAATTAGGTGACACTTCCAAGTACAAATTAGTTGTATACAGTGATGCTTCCTATGTTAATCTCCCAGATGGAATGCTGGGGGCTTTGTAATTTTCCTTGTGGGTGAAAATGGAATTTGTTGTCCTTTGTATTGGGAGGCAAAGAAAACAAGAGGGGTTGTAAAAAGCACACTTGCAGCAGAAACACTAGCAGCTGCTGAGGCAGTGGATATGGCCTATTATCTTGTAAGTATATTGTCTCAAATACTATATGACAAAGAAAGAAAATTGCCTGTAGAACTCTTTGTAGATAACAGTTCACTTTATGATAATGTGCACTCAGTTAAAACTGTATCAGAAAAAATATTAGGAATTGACATTGCTATTCTCAAAGAAATGGTTCAAAATGGTGAGTTGAAGATATTTTGGGTGGATTCAATAGCACAGTTGGCTGATGTATTGACAAAAAAAGGAAGAAAATTCTTTGAAAATAGCTAGAGTCTTTGAAAATGGATCTTTGAAATAATTAAATAGAATGCTATGTTGTATTGATTTGTGAAAGAAAAATTAAAAGAATATTAATTTCTTAAAAAGTAATGTTTTATTTTTATATATTTGTTGTTATATATAACTTTTAAATTCTACATTTATACAGTATACAGTAGTGTTGTAATGTTTAAGTATTTTTATCTGTTTAAAAGAGATGGAGTATGTTAATTCTGTTCAAATTCTTATATACAGTATTGTGTTTCTCGAGCGTCTTTTCTTTGTTTGTGTATGTTGAGAAGCGAGAGATTGTAGTGAAGTGGTCGGTATACGATAATAATAATAATAATAATAATAATAATAATAATAATAATAATAATAATAATAATAATAATAATAATAAATCTTTATTTCCAAAGTACATTGGGTATTCAAATAAGATGCATATATATTCCAGATAGACATCTGTGGTGTACGATATAGACATACTAAAACAAACAAATCATAAAGATGAGTGTACTATTAAAATTTACAAGTAAAATCTTCCTTTAAGAGTAACTTCTTAAGATTATATTTAAAAGTATACACTGAACCAGCATTTTTTAGTTCTCTGGGAAGCTGATTATATAAATGAGGTCCACGAATGTTTATATCTCTTGAGCCAATATCAGTTTTAGACCTTCGTACTAATAAATCTTCCCCTTGACGGGTAGTTAACCCGGTAACTGAGCTTACTGTAGAAAAATTATACAAGCAATCAGGAAGATTGTTTCTTAGTATATTAAAAACAAAGGTACATATATCAAAAACATATTTATCTCTAATCTTTATCCATTCTAGATCTTTTACAACAGGAGAGATGTGCTCGTATTTTCTTACATTGCCAACAGCCACTCGTGCTGCAAAGTTTTGTAACTTTTGTATTCTTTGTAATTGAGTCTTATTTGTACATCCCCAAACTTTGAGACAGTAATTAATTAAACTCATAGCTAAGGACTGGACAATTATTATACGAGTTGATGTTTCAAATGAGTCTTTTACCCTATTTAGATATATTAGAGTACCCATTACTTTTTTCTATCTTTTGGCTACAATATTAAAGCTATATTTTGTATGTCTGTCATTGATTTATAATGTCCCATTGATCTGTGAGATCAACAAAGTATAAAGGTAAAATGGGCAAATTTTGGACATTATGTAGAATATAAAATGAAAATAATTTACATCTAAGCCAAGAAAAACTGGGATGATGAGAGTAACGCTGCCAATGTTAAATCTGCTCATGGTATGTGTGCTTGTAGAATGAAACATTGTAAATATGCAATAACTTCATTTCTTTACCTACATATAAGAGTCAACTAAAGCCGGAAATAGTTATTTGAAATGTTCTTTCACGTGTGCCTCGTACCTGGAAAGGGAATCAGAACGATGTTAGTTCTACATGCGTATAGTCCTCTTCCAAAAAATGTTCCTGAACGTGCTCTTCGAAGATGTAATGCTTGAGAAAACACATACATTTTCTGTAGTATCACAATGCATGCAAACAACTTCAGTACCTTATCCACAGGGTATATTCTATGTACTAGTTAAGTGTCTTTATCCCATCCTTGTCTCACACTTATTAAAAAAAAAAAGTACTGTACAGTACTGCATATTTGTGTATTTTTTTACCTAAACACAACTCACAAACAATTCTACATATGAATGGACTTCTGGAACCTAACTCGTTTGTAAGTAGGGGAGTGTCTGAATATTATAATGTATCTCTAAAATTTAATATCAGTAGTACTACGTTCTCTTCATTGAAATTATGTGAACAATTCTGATAATCATGCAAACCATACAGATTTTACTAAGCAGATTTTTATGATAAATTCTTAAAATTACAATGAATTACTGCAATACAGATTTTACTAAGCAGATTTTCATGATAAATTCTTAAAATTACAAAGAATTACTGCCAGTACTGCAATCCTGAGTTGTATACTTTCATAATTCCTGACTTTTTTTTTTTCCTTTTACTTCCCCTGCAGGAACCGTTTGGTTTGACTTTGTCCAGCTGGGATTGTTGCTTGGATAATAATAATAATAATAGTAGCTTATAATAAGAATAACAATAATCATAATCAAGATAACAGTGACTGGTGTACTCTAGTCCTTTCACGAGGCTTTTTTTCCCCCCTCAACAACATTTGCGACACCCTTTCACCTACCTCTTGTTGTCAGTATGGTGAAAACGCATGGCGCAAACGGGACACACATGTTTAAGATGTGAATTTAGGTGTTCTTCCAGCAAGCGTACAGCACCTGGTGGGACGACATAATCACACATTGGACACTCATGCAATCTTCTCCTGTAAGAAAGTTAGAGAAAAAACTCAGATTACAGTATTTAAATGATAGGTTTTATATATATGAAATAGCGTGAGAATATATATAATATGTAATATATATATATATATATATATATATATATATATATATATATATATATATATATATATATATATATATATATATATATATATATATATATATATATATATATATATATATATATATATATATATATATATATATATATATATATATATATATATATATATATATATATATATATATATATATATATATATATATATATATATATATATATATATATATATATATATATATATATAATATATAATATATATATAATATATAATATATATATAATATATAATATATATATAATATATAATATATATATAATATATAATATATATATAATATATAATATATATATAATATATAATATATATATAATATATAATATATATATAATATATAATATATAATATATATATATATATATATATATATATATATATATATATATATATATATATATATATATATATATATATATATTATGTACTTCCATATAAGTTCAAAATATGTCCTCTCAAAGTTTTTTTTTTTTTTTTTTTTTTTTTTTGTTTTTTTTTTTTTTTTTTTTTTTGACAAACATAACATCAAATTACCTGGAATATTGTAAACGAGGAGGAGCATCATCGGTATCACCACCTTGAATCTGCAAAAGTGCACCAAGTCAACTATAATTATCTTCTTCCTGTTGACATCAACACTCAGTTCTGGCTTTAAAGTATACTACGACAAACATACGAGCAAATGGGAGACACCAGATCCGCATGACAGACAGTGGACAAGGCTGAAGCCCAACTGACTGCATTTCATTACGATACATTATGTCATGGTAAGAATTGTCATATAGTATCAAATGTCTACACAGGAGAGGCATGAATTAATTATATGAGAAATGAAATTATGGTAGTAATACATAAAAATACACATGGCAGTAATGGAACATAAGACATATTACATTAGTGAAACATTACATAATACAGAAAGGAATTAAAATACTTGGTACAGTAAGAATATGCAAATGCATTAATGTCTCTCTGTCTGTACATTCGAATGCTCACTGTCTGTCTGTATGTACTTTCACTCATATATCTACACTTGCCACACTGTAATATATCAAACTGGACTGACAGACTAAATACAGCCAAAGCTCTACATATTAAAAAATTTTACTTTTAAAAGGTAAGCTACTAAAATCGAAAAGGTCTGATTGTAATTTCAGTGTAAAGATATTTGTTAAGGTGCTACAGAAAGTCCTCACCTGTGGATTTGAGAACTGGCTCATAACCGCAGCCTGACGAGCGGTTGTCGTGGTTTCTGGTAACAGGGGAGGGGCTATATCAAGCAGAGATTGATGGGGAGGCTGATATGCAACGAAGCTGTGTCCATTGGGATATGTTATCATAATCACAGGAGGGACACTGTGGCCTCTCTGCGACATCATGGAATGGGTGGGTGATGGTGTGGATGGGCATACACCACCAGTGGCAGAATCCTGAACTTGATTTGGGGAGGCGAGTCTCTCGGGTAAGGAAACGGGTGATGTGCGAGGGGCTTGCAATGGCTCTCTAATATTCTGGGTAGACTCGGTTTGATGTTCCTCCTCAGCCTTTTTCTCCATACTGGATTGATGTTTCTTTAATGCCCTGCTTTTCTTGAGAGCGATCGAGGCTGCTTTCTGCCTTGCTGTAAGTTTCCTACCAATCAGAGAAAATACGAATGCAACATAAAATGCACATGATAAAAACAGCGAAGAAGATACAGAGCCCTTCACTACTCCCAACATCTATCACTAACCAGGACAACCAAATTACACCACCCTTAGAACGAAAATCTGTTCCTACAACTGTCTCTATTACTTCTTAACTTAACCTTAAGCTATATCTCTATCTAAAAAAAACTTTAATTCAGAATAAATTTACAATATATTTTCTACATAAAAAAACTTCTTGATCTTATAACATTAGCTATTTATTAGTACTATTAATACCCACTAAATTTATACCCAAAATTCAAAACAATTGCATTGTTTAATGGTCTTTAACGTTGTTCATGATTAAACTAGTTCTCCTTTGACCGCAAATTTGGAACAAAACAATTTGGTAATAACTGATTAAACACTGGAATTTCTTAAACTATCGAATTAACCAGTTAAATAAATAACCGTTGCCATTCATAATAGTCTTTTAACTGTACCAGTAAAGGGATTTTTTACTTTGTTTTGCACCTGTCACTTCTTTTTGACAATATATTCGTATATCTTAAATGAATAAGTTTAGCAAATATTTTTTCTATTATAAACCCATCGAAATTAACGAAATTAATGGGCCGAGTCCGGATTAAGGACCGTGAACCCTCCGGGGAATCAGCCCAACGTCGAAATGACACTTTTAAATGCTTAAACGATGGCAACATCATAATATATAAAGTAATCAATGTACAACTTGGATTAGTTCTTGTCCTTGCCCACGATTATCTAGAAAAATAAAATTCACCCGAATGCAAAGTTATTTTTTGACAACACAAATTAGAAATAATAATGCCACCCGAATTATATGCACAAAGGACCATGGTCCTTCTTGAAATCAACCAGTATATCACACAAAATGATGACGAAGATGTAAAAGCTGATATCGAGAATCAGAACTCAGAATACAATAGAAGCAGTAATAAGAATACCCAACAACAAAAATCTCCTCAAGATTAGATTTCAAAATATAAGTATGGCCAGAGTAGTCAAAAGCCGTGGACTCCTTTTGTTCAATAAAGAAAATGTAAGTGGCATGCCTGGTTTTTCGTTAAATTAAGACTTTGACCGGTATTATACTTCTAATAATGGTGGCGTAATTGTTAGTAGCAGAATTATATCTGATAAACCCACATTGGAATTCGTGCAAAATGGTAAACGGAGGGCAAAAATGTAAAAATCGAAGCAGCTTAAGAAGAATTTTTCTTTTTACTTTAAACGTCATAAAGTGGCCGAGAGGTAAGGCACATGAATGGCTCCTTAGGTCATGGGTTCGAGGCTTGCAACGATCTGAGGTTAGAAAGGGCATTGAATCAGGGTAACGGTCGCACGGGCCATAATCAAAGTTCTTAGCAAGAAAACACAGTCTTAGCTCTTAACACAGGATACCGCAAATTTGAGAAAGAAAAAAAAACTAACAGTATCGAATTAGATGAAAATTACGTCAACTGTGCATGGAATCAAATCGAATAGCCGAAAATCCTAAAGAACCAGCGATGAATTTTAACCTAAAATTGAGAAAATTCATCTTAGCTTAAATATTCATTGAAAAAGTGAAAATGGAAAGCTTTTAATACTTAATATTTGCCATCATTCTAGCACACACTGGCACACTTATCAAGTTTTGAGGTAATTTAACATTTTAATATCGCACACTATTCCTAGCCAACATAGATGATTAGGTTAGGTTAAGAATGATTTGGTTAGGTTAAGAATTGTCACGTTAGTACTCCATTCATAACCTAACCATTCTTAACCTAACCTAACCATCTATGTTGGCCAGGAATAGTGTACAATATTAAAATGTTAAATTACCAGTTTTGAAATGATATGCTTCATTTACAATATTTAAAATAAATATTGTCCATACGGTGAGAATATTCTCGCTGATGAGTTAGCAAAATGACTTTCTATAAACGATGAAAAAAATGTTGATGCAATAATGGTTACTATTGTTATGCTAGAGTATGTTAATGACGATAAAGTAAAAAAAAAGCTATATGAACGAGGTCTACCACACTGCAGATTTTTAAGTTATTATTAAGTTAGAGGGTGCGTTGAGTGTTATACAGGATTATGCAATAGTATTTCTAAAAATGAATTTAATGACGCTTGTCCTATAATTGAAAAGATACTTATAGTGAAAGATCCTTCGCCCTGGTTTAATGCTGAAATCAGGCAAGCGAGAAAGAAAAAATGAAAAGCTGAAAATCTCTGCCGAAGGCGACGCACTGATAGTACTAGAAGATCATATAGAGAGGCAAAAAAATGAATATAATCTATGTACTCGGAGAAGGGAGCGTGATTTTTTTTTGCTTACAAATTAAATGATGCTGGAAAAGATTTAAGTAAAATATACAATATTTTGGATAAATTGATTGGATATATGAAGAAAATAAGACTACCTGATGGTTTAAATGATAGGGAGCTAGCAGATAGATTGCTTAAATATTTTTATGAGAAGATTGAAAGGATAATTAGCTTTTCAGGAGGTCCTGTCCAGGGAGTCATGACTGTTCCAGTGTAAGACCATGAATTGAAACTATCCTGTTTTAGGAGGGTAAGCTTAAATAAAGTCAAAACTATCTTCAGTAATGCCAAGTTAGCATATTGTGATTGTGATCCTTTTCCAATATCTGGTTTTAAGAATAGTACGAATCTAGTTTATATACTTATAATTATTATGGAAATAGTAAACCTATGTATTACTAAGAGGATTTTTCCTAAGAGTGACAAGTTGGCGATTGTTAAACCAGTTGTTAAAGGGGCTCTTGATAGTCAAGCGTTAAGCTCGAATAGACCAGTATAAAATTTATTTCCTATCAAAAACGATAGAATGTGTTATCCTTGAACAACTTTTGGAATTCCTGCAGGAGAAACAGGTGTTGCCAGATGAACAGTCAGCCTATAGGCGACTATACTCAACAGAGACTGCATTATGTTCAGTAGTAAGCGATTTAATTACTTTAATGGATGACGGGCGATGTGGCATCTTGATCCTCTTATATTTGAGTGCTGCCTTTGATACCGTGGTACATGACATGTTAATAACTGATCTGGAGAATATTGGTATAGAGGGAGAGGCTTTAGAGTTTATGAGAGATTACATTGAAGAAAGAACATATTGTGTACAGATTGGAGAGGAAGTTTCAAAGAAGAATAGTTTGTTGATAGGATTGTCACAGGGTAGTGTACTGGGACCAATTCTTTTTTTGTATTTATACGATTGAGCTATCGCATATACTAGAGAGACAGTGTATCTTTTAAGCTTTTTGCTGACGACACTCAGTTTTACCTGACATTTGTTAACACTGAAGACACTACGGTAAAGATAAATGAAGTTTTATCTGATATTAAAGAATGGATGGACATGAAACAGTTAAAATTGAATAATGATAAGACAGAGTGCTTGATTGTTGGAAAGAGAGGTGAACTCAGAAAGATGGATGTTCATAGTTTGAATATTGACGGGACTGATGTCGAAGTTAAAGGGTCTGTAAAGGACCTAGGTGTGATATTGGATTGTAGCTTATCTATGAAAGAAAAAATTGATAAAACAGTAAGAGTGGCTAATTACCATCTGAGAAATATTAGTTTTGTAAAGAAATATATTGATGTATCTTCAGTGAGGAAATTAATCAACAATCATGTCATCAGTAGACTAGATTATTGTAATTCGTTGTATAACGGTTTGCCGAATTGTCTCTTGAGGAAGTTACATGTCATGAATAGGGCTGCAAGATTAATAAAAGGCACGGCATCACGTGATAAAATTACTCCAGTAGTGATGCAACTTCATTGGTTACCTATCAAAGCCAGAATTATTTTCAAGATTTGTGTAATGGTATATCAAGCCATCAAACATGAACAGCCAGATTATATAAGGAAACTATTGCATGATTTTCAACCTGGAACAGTGGTGACTCAGATGCAGTGATGACCCCTTCATGCTAGATGAACCAAGATGTAACCTAGAATTAGGTTTTAGAATATTCAAGATTTCGGCACCGAGATTTTATAATCGCCTTCCTAAGGAGATTAAGGAATGTTTTAATGTTGATACTTTCAAGAGGAACTAAAAACGCATCTCTTTGGCGACTGCTATACTTCTGAAATATAAGTGACAGTTACAAAGTTTGAGTATGAATACACTAAGGTGCGACTCCCAGAGCGCTTTATAGACGGAGCGGAGTCGAGAAACAAACACCGGCTAAAGTCTCTGCTATTTAAGGCAGAAAGAAAGAAAAAAATCAAGTTATAAATTTTCAAGCATAAAGTACTTGCGAAGCACTTTTCGATCTTTAATCTAAACTTTCCATGATACGAAATATTAAATAAATATAAAACACTTACTGTAAATCACCGATATCTCGGGAACACCAACCACGAAGTACCAACAATGAATAAAAGAATGGACGTCTACTTCCTTCCACTAATTATAACCAACTACTAAGGAAATGCATTCAGAGACCCAAAAGGTGACTTCGTGACGTCATCAGTTAACTACTTTATCAACGATTTATTGGCTGTGTAACACAAGCACTGTGTTAGATGAATAATCATAGGTCGACAAAGTACAATAGTTAAAATATTAAAAAGATAAGAAAAATAATTCATCGTTCTTCTTCTTCTTCTTCCTCTATTTGCGTTCCCATTTTCATATGGGGTCGCATCTCTTCACTAGTCGTCTCCACTGGTTCCGGTCCATCACTTGCTCCTCCCCCAGCTGTCTCTCTCTGAGATCCTCCTTCAGTCGGTCCTTCCACCGTAGTTTAGGTCTTTCTCGTCTACGTCTGCCCTGCACGTCCATCTCCATCACTCTCACACCCACGTAGTCTTCTTCTCTCCTCTTCACATGACCGAACCACTGTAATTGATCGTTAATTGATCGTTATTTGGGAATCATTGGGTTTGCTGTTCTTTACATGGGAATCATATGGGTTCGCTGTTCTTCACATGGGAATCATTGGGTTGGCCATTCTTTACATGTGAATCATTGGGTTCGCTGTTCTTTACATGGGAAGCATTGGGTTCGCTGTTCTTTACATGTGAATCATTGGGTTCGCTATTTTTGACATGGAGATATTGGGTTCGATAATCTTGACATGATCCTAATATTTTTATGTTTATAACTGTAGTTTTATTTTTTTACAATGAGAACTTATAGTGCAGTATTTTTTCTATGGATTATGTACTGTACTGAATGTTCTTTTGCCTCTCCAGACTCACCTGCCCCTGTCTCCTCAGCAGCTGCCTCCCCAGCTTCCTCGTAATAAGACAGTCTTTCCCTCCTTATGCAAGCAAACCACAAGAGTAGAGCGGTTCAGTACCTACAGTTTTGTACTATGCATAATTATTGTAGTGTCAAACAGTACAGATATATTTATGTATATAAGTGTTGTCTTATTATACAGTGCCTGTATCTAACAATGATAATTTTTAAGGTTTACAATATTATTAAGTAAGGGCAGTAGGGGAGTAGGCATTATGAAGCGACACAGGTTGTGGAAGAGCCGGGGGGATGGGCTGTGATTAACTAATTGTATTTACGGGAAAGAGCCCAAAGCTCGTATCTTCCCGTCTCCTGGTCGGTTCCATTTTATACTTAGGATACTTATCATACCTGTCCTTAAAACTATGGATTGAGATAGCATTAACTACCTCCTCGCTTAGCGAATTCCAATTATCAACTACTCTTACACTGAAAAAGTATTTCCTTACATCCTGCAAAGAAGTTTTCTTACGAAGTTTCAAACTATGACCTCTAGTTCTAGAGCCAGCCATATCAAAATATCGATCCCTATCCACTCTGCCATCTGAACGGTCGCAAGCTCTCTCGTCATTGCCCATAGAACGAAGTAATCCCCGTATTGCTTCTTTTTTATGTCGGCTTAACCCCCCCCCCCCCATTGGGGAAACAGCCAAGGTAGATAGATAGATAAAAATCCATTTTCAAAATAATAATAATGCAAAATACAAAGGCCGGCCTCAATTCTTGGTAAAAATAGAAGAAGAAGATGTAGTCTCTTCAGCAAAACAGCTGATAATCCGGGTTGTGACTTGTTTCTCTCCAGGAATAGAGTTAAATATGTCCCTTCTCTCGCATATCGCTCGTGGATCAAGGAAGCTGAAGGTAATAATAGTGATATTTATTAATATTAATGTTTGAATTTTCTTTTATTCTGTTTATTTGGTGATTTTATTGGAAAGAAGTTGGGTTTCCGGTGCAACCGTCTAGTAGTGCATTTATTTATATTGCTCTCTCTCTCTCTCTCTCTCTCTCTCTCTCTCTCTCTCTCTCTCTCTCTCTCTCTCTCTCTCATTTATGCAATTCGTTTCTTGCACTATGCCACAAACTTAATTTTAGTAAATTCTCTCTCTCTCTCTCTCTCTCTCTCTCTCTCTCTCTCACACACACACACACACACACACACACACACACAGAGTAGTTAATGCTATCTCAGTCCATAGTTTTTAGGACAGGTATGATAAGTATCCTAAGTAGAAAATGGAACCGATCAGGAGACGGGAAGATACGAGCTTTGGGCTCTTTACCGTAAACACAATTAGGTAATCACACTTGCAATACATTAATTTGGGTGTATTTTTTTTTTTTTTATTTCCAGTTAAGAAAAAAAAATCGTGAAATTTATAAGGCAAATGTTACTTTCACTCACACCCCAAAGAGTGAAATGAAAATTAAAAAGAAAAACCACTTGAAAAGGTAGTAGTCATCGTCGTGGACGGACGTGTTCTCTCGGATCTCCGTTTCATGGATATAAGTAGGTGTTTGTAAACACACTGTGGTGTGTTTATACTCACCGATATGAAGTCTAAGTGTTATATATGTCATATATAACACTCAGTCAAAAAATGAGTTGGTAAAGTAAAGTATTGTGTTTTGGTTGCTTCAGATATTTTTCAGTGTCTTATGAACTATTATATTAATAGCTTAGGTTTGATTAGTTCATTTTTCAGTTAAGAAAAGAGTTGATAATTTAAATGATTGTTTTTAAGTTGTTTTAGGTATTTTTATTGCATTATGAAAATTATTGTAATAATAGGTCAAGTTTTGGTAAGGTTAGTATCATTAGTTCATCCCCATTTAAGAAACAAGTTGATGAATATAAGTAATGGTTCTAAGTTGTTTTAGATATATATTGTCATTGTTTTGTAATTTTGGATCACTTATGCCGCATATAGATGAGTAAAATGTGTTGGCTACATTTGAAAGCAAAGAAATGTTGGTGTGGTAATATCATGCTGTGCACAACTTGACCTCCAATTGGCAAGGAGAATGTCAGGAATGAAGGGCTAGCCAGGCCTTCATTTCCCTAGTAAATGGGATGGGTGGACATGGGAGAGGAATCTTGCCTGCTACTTAATACCTCCTGATACAGTTGCCGCGAGATGAAGCAGCAGGAGTAAACAAGATGCGGCTGTCGGACCTCACGGCAGAAGATCCTTTCCCACTTCGCCTGTGGGTGACCAAGTTGGATGGGTGGGCGGTATTATGGCAGCCCTTGTCCCCAAGGAGCTAAGAGGAGTTATGGAAGTATATTAGCTTCTTGTTAATGTGTGCTTTGACTTGGTCATCCCCCTTATAAAGAGGATAGGGGGCATAGTGTATGTTGTTGCTTTATATATTCTGTATATAATAATGAACTTTCTCAACAGGTTGAAGCAATCTTATTCAACCCTCAGACTCAAGGCTATTGTTCTGGCACTGCCAAACCACCACCTGCCAAAACAGCTGCTAAACCTACATCCACCCCCAAGGCTAAGCCTGCAGACACAGCAAAACCTCCTCCTTCATCAGCTGCAGCTGCTTCTAAGCCCCCACCAGCTGCTGCTTCTAAATCAACAGCTTCAGCAGCAAGTAGTTTTGCTTACAACTCACCTGCTACCCCAGTTGATCCTGGCCAGCGTGAGTATTGCAGATTCTGTTATAGAGAAGTAAGAATTATTCATTAGGTAGACAGATTGAGTCACCTACTCTCATTATAAATGTATAGTATATCATTTGAATAGTGTTGAAATAGATGGTAATGGATTATTATTTATTATTACAAAATTCTCCTCGGTCACAACTCAGATTTTTTTTTTTTCACCATGATTGCCATATCCTGTTGAAGCTAGAATGTTCACTGAACATGAAAAGGGATGTAGCTGGGCTGCATCTTATCCAGAACATCCTCATCCCATCCGTCAGCTAAGTTGTACATGTATAGACAGTGGCTGCAATCCCCCTTATGTAGAGTGCTGCTGAGACAAAGCACACATTTACCTGAAGTTAATGTACCTTGGGATGAAGGGCTGCCACAGTTCACCACTACCACCTTGCTTAGGCCATCCACTGGGTAAATTGGGGTGGATCTTTTGCCGTGAGACCCTACAGCTACAGTTATTGTGTAGCAAGGGAAAAAAGTAAGAAAGGGATTGCGAACCTTACTTTTCTCTTTCTTTAATGGTCAGCTATTGCAATACGCAGCGAGTACGAGTGCAGAATTCGTTCTCTACTGCTAAGGATAATACAGTGAGCCATCTGTATGCCATCGTTGCGTATTTCTTGAGCAGTAAGTTACCTTTCATTAATTCACTGAGCCTGTCATGGGAGAGGAATCGAGCCTTCTAATTAATACCTTCTGATACAGTCTCCCAAAAGTTACAGATTTTCCGATTTAGAGTTCGAGTCGAGCATCAGGTTGGAATCAGTCATCACCCCTCTACATGGTTACACAGCTACTCTTACACTTGTGGGTTATCAGCCCCAGCATTATGGTGAAAAAGAGTAAGTATATTGACGAATATTCAGTAAAACTTGACTATTTCCCGGCAGCTGTGGGTCCTGGCGCAAGCAAGACGGGGGACTACCCTAATACAGAGTACTACACCTACAACAAAATGAGCTACTTTGACCTTGAAGTCGAGATGGGAAAAGATCGCATTCCCCAACCTTCTGCAGATAATGGACATTTTTAAGATTTTCAAGTGTTCTAAGTAAAATTGTAATTTACTGTATGTATAATGCTTTCAAGTGCTATAATAATAAATAAGGACTATACATATATATATATTTTAATTCAAATACATAAGCAGTGATGAAGTTATATTTGTATGTTGTATCAAGTGAATATTTCTGCGTGAAACAATGTAACTTGTACAGTATTCATAAGTACATACAAGCATATACAATACAATGGTTGCAGTTCCCTTTGTAAAGGGGGTGGCCGAGTCAAAACATACATTAATAAGACGTTTATATTTGTCATCACTCCCTTAGCTCCTTGAGTTGGACAGAAATGGCATTGAATGCTTCTAGTTTTTTGTTTTGTTTTTTTTTCTTTTTCATTATTAATCCCCAATCAGATGGACTCAAACAGGTTGGAGGAGGAGAATTCAACATGGATACTCTGCATTGGGTTTGAATGCGAAATTATCACTTAAGAGTCGAATGCTTTAACCACAGCGACACCACAGTTCCCAATATTTCTGCTTAATCTGGAGAGCTTCCCAAATGTTTCTTATAAGCCCTGCAAATACTTTATTTTGGTTTTGGCTAGATGCCACTTCTGGCATCAGTCCTCTCTATATAGCTAACTGAAAAAAAAAAATAGTTGTCCACAAAAAGGAGAAAAGCACCATTTTGTGTCACAATTAGTCCCCATTTGAATGGGGATGGACAGACATGTTGGAATTGGAGAAGTATGACTGAACGCCCTTCCTGTCACCATGCAATGGAATCAAACAAAGATACGTCACTTCCTGACTCTAGCGCTCTGCACTCCCCAAGCACATTTTGGAGCTGGAGGTTTAAGGTTGGACGCGCTTCCTAATGCTTTGTGGTGTGATCAAATCCATGTCAGTCACATGCAGACTCGTGCACTATACCACTGAATTACCGAGGCTAAATGCCCTTCTTAACATTCCGCAGCGGCACCTGCTACGATTGGTTTCAAGCTCGTAAACTCAACCTCTGAGCTACTACAGCCACCACAAGAACAAGGAAATAAACAGACACTTATTCTGCATCAATCTATTTATTAATGCAATATATCGGTGTATATATCAGTATATTATCAGACATAACGTATAAGATTGACTAACTGCATTGAGTTTATATGCTGTATTTGTTAAGTGAATATTGCAAGCATATTTTAAAGACATCATAAGTAGACACGAATTGTTAACATGCAGCTTCAGATGGTAAGGAAGCCCTTCCATGAAAATGTACGAAAAGTATTGCTATATTTCGGGTCTTAGCTGGATCCCTTTTCGAGCAAGTGAACACCACTATATGAGGATACATCAAAAAGATCACGGAACTTTTCCAAAAATTGTTTATTTAACTGAAGTGAGCAAACACAAAGCACTTATTTTTCAATGTTTCCACCCATTTAAGCATTCTCTGTAGAACTCAGCAGTCCTCTCTCGAAACAACATGTTTACGGCATTTATAACTTCATTCATGTTTTCAAAGCAGGCTCCTTTGAAAAGAGGAAGAAGTCTGATGGGGCAAGATCTGGACTGTAATGCGGGTAAGATAGCACATCCCATTGGAACTTTCGAATCACATCCTTCGCAACTCTTGCAGAATGTGCTGGTGCATTGTCATGGTAAAAGAGGATTCGACCATGCAGCTTTCTTCGCCGTTTTTTTGACCAATGCTGCCCTCAGTTTCTTTAAAGCTCATGCATAGTAAGGTCCATTAACAGTTCTTTTTCCTTAAAGAAAGTCCACAAGTATAACTCCTTCTGAATCCCAGAACATGGTGGCCATCACCTTCTGAACTGACCTTTCAGATTTGAACTAGACTGGTCCAGTTGATCCAAGATCTGGACTGTAATGCGGGCAAGATAGCACATCCCATTGGAACTTTCGAATCACATCCTTCGCACCTCTTGCAGAATGTGCTGGTGCATTGTCATGGTAAAAGAGGATTCGACCATGCAGCTTTCTTCGCCGTTTTTTTGACCAATGCCGCCCTCAGTTTCTTTAAAGCTCATGCATAGTAAGGTCCATTAACAGTTCTTTTTCCTTAAAGAAAGTCCACAAGTATCACTCCTTCTGAATCCCAGAACATGGTGGCCATCACCTTCTGAACTGACCTTCCAGATTTGAACTTGACTGGTCCAGTTGATCCACGCAAAAGCCTGTGTTTAGTTTCAAGATCACACTGGTATATCCAGGTCTCATCGCCCGTAAAAATCTCTCTGGCTAGTACAGTGGTAACGCACTGGCTTTGCATTCACGAGGTCCAGAGATCGGTTCCCGTCTAAGACCGAGAGTTTAAGCTGTTCACTGGCAGATTACTGCTGTGGCTAACATTCTGAAGATGGATATTGGAACTGAACTGAAACCCAGCAACCTTTACCTTGACCTTTACTTATAAGTGTACTCCTAGATTAGCAACAGAATACCCATTGTATAATGGAAATAAAGGTTTATACATTGCCATTGAGGGATCAGTTCGAAGAATCAGATGGTTTGAGCGCAACACTTTTAGGACCCATCGCACAAAAAGATTGCGGAGTCCCAGATCTTCATGCAAAATTAAATTTACTGAGCCGTAGCAAATTTCCAGGACCAAAGCTATTTGATTAATTGTTGTTCTTGTATCTTCTTCAATAGGATTTATAACCGCATCAATTAATTCATCCTTTTCCGATTTTCTTGGTCTCAGCCAGAGGATCATCTTCCAGGTCTTCCCTGCTTTCTTGGAATCACTGAATTCACTTGTAGATGACTGTTTTCTCTGAAGCTTTATCGCCATAAGCTCTCTGCAAAGCCTCAATAATCTGCATCCCCTTCCATACGAGTTTCATCAAGAAGTTAATGTTCTCTCTTATCTCAAAACTGCTAATTTCCATGGTTCACGAAAGCAAGTTTTTTTATGAGGGTCCTCACTGCAACAGTCACTGTGTAACTGACAGCGAGCTAAGGTCTCAGTGACGCGTGCTACCTGCTTGCATTCAAGCAATGGCAGTATTCTGCGAACTTTTTATTTGCCCTTGTATATTCCATGAGTACTGCTATATTTTGGCTCCTAACTGGACTCCATTTGAGCATAAAAGACTTCCTCTATATTTCAGGTTTTAACTGGACCCCCTCACAAGCACAAGTGAGTATGCCTGCAACATTTAGGGTTCAGTTACTTGATATATAGCACTACTATTCATATATTGTTGCAATGATGGGCTTCCTTACTACTTATACCATGTGTGTCAACATATAAATTTTTAGATAAATATCTATAATGTGTACATACAGTTCAAGAAGAAATCCAGGAAAATCAATCATATATGCTTCAAGAAGGAAAAGATTAAACATAAATTTCACTGAGAAAGAAGTTACTGTAAACAATTATATATTCCGAAGCTTTGCACCATTAATAAACAAAATATGGTAGACTACATATATAAATATTTAAAAGACTGATTTGCATGAATACACACAAGAGATACTCAGATTATATATATTCAGTATTCCTGAATTTTCTATATATTTCAGTATGTCATTTAACCATTTATACTAGAACGCAACAGCATTTACATCTAAAGTTTTTGAATGACAGAACCTTATTTCTGCACAGTTTCTTTTTAATAAAATAATAAATTGGAGTTATTCCCAGTATGAATGCATTGCCTTAGAAAGCCACAAACTTCTTTGCCAAAGAAGCACCATTTTGTCATAACGAGTCCTCATTCAAAAGGGGGCAGACACAGATTGGAGCGACGGGATTAAGGCTGGATGCCCTGACGCCCCGTGGTGACATCAAACCCGCTACGTCGCTTGTTTGTCATTTATTTAAATTTGGGAACATTCGTGCCAGAGAAGAGGATTCCTTTTGCATAAAAAATTTGGGACTGTCAACAAAATGCATCAAATGAATGATAGCTAAAATAAAATAAAAGGTTCAAAACAACTATTCCAGTATTCTGTAAGGAACTAAAAAGTGAAGAAATACTGTAAGAAACTAAAAATTAATTATTAATTAACTGAATTTCAGTATGTTACGTTCATAATTAAACTGCATTTAAATTTTTCATAAGAAACTAACATTGAAGAATTAACAAAATGAACTACATTTCAGTACATTGTTCCTAATCAAACTAAAAAGAAGAGTGAAAAACTTAAATCAATAATGAAGAATTATTTATATTTTTTTCACATATGAAATTAAAATGAACTGAATTACTCTCATCTTCTGTTCCTCTGAATAAACTGATTATTAGGTGTCAAAATTAATCCCCATTCGAATGGGGTGGACACAGAAATATTGAAGCTAGGAGGAGATTATGGATAGATGCCTATTCTAACTTCCCTCAGTGGTATTAAACCCACTAAATCGCCTGTTCCTAAAAAAAAAAAAAAAAAAAAAATTAACCAGAGGGAGACTGAAGGTCACGCAAATAAATATTTAAAAGGCTGTTAAAAATTCCAAAATAGCAACCAGATGGAAAATTACTCTTCTATAAAATCTTTTTGAATTTACAAGAAAGACACAAAGAATTCAAAAAATCACCATCACTCAAGAGTTCCATTACATGCTAAAGTAGTGATACTAAACACTTTTATGACCCATTGGTTCTAACTATGAACAGAAATATAAATTATAACTAAGTATAAAGGTAAATTGGGCAAATTTTGGACATATTATGCAGTATATAAAATGAAAAAAATTTACATCTAAGCCAAGAAAAACTGGGATGATGAGAGTAATGCTGCCAGTGTTAAATCTGCTCATGGTACGTGTACTTGTAGGAAAAAACATTGCAAATATGCAATAACTTGGTGAAGCAATCATACCCCAAAACATTCACAGTGCTAGCGTTATCAACATGGGTGTACGACTGATATATCCGAGATGTTTTTTTTACCTACATTTAAGAATCAACTAAACCAAGAACTTCCATTGTGAATTATCAACACAAGTGTACAACTAAAATGTGAATTTTTTTTTTTTTTTAATCGACAATTTTTGCAAAGTTATATCAACGATAATTATGGTAATACCCTTAGGAGTACAAATTTGCGGGTATATACAACGACCTTCCCAGGGTAATTATAGACATACATAATTACTCATTGTTACTGAAGCAAATAATGAGTCACAAATTAATATACCTGATGATAAAAATTCACTCATTATCCCCTAAATTAATGAAGTCTCTAACCACCATTTATATTACTCTATATAATATGTTAATAATACTATTTAAATAGCTCTTACTACAATATGCAATAACTTGGTAAAGCAATCATACCACAAGTCATTTACAGTGCTAGCGTTATCAACATAGGTGTACGATTGACATATTTGAATTTTTTTTTTTTTTTTTTACCTACATTTAGGAAGCAACCCATTCCTAATCAATTTCCAAAAGTCTGGCTGCACGGAAAGCCGGGCCCCAAGGTCCGGAAGGATCGTCGAGGGGATCCTCGTTGTCGTCCCCCTCATCTTTGAAGTGTTCTTGCACGTGTGCCTCGAACCTGGAAAGGGAATCAGAACGATGTTGGTTCTACATGCGTATAGTCCTCTTCCAAAAAATGTTCCTGAACGTGCTCTTCGAAGCTGTAATGATTGAGAAAACACATACATTTTCTGTAGTATCACAATGCATGCAAATAGCTTCAATACCTTATCCACAGGGTAAGTGGGCAAGGATTTTCTGCATTGCTCTGTGATCTTTTTTATCCTACTTACCGCAGAAAATGCATAAACTATAGGGTAAGTCTTATAACTCTTTACATACGAAATGGCCAAAATTCCTTTTGTAATGGGGGTTGCTGAGTGAAAACACATAATCACCAGATGCTAATATACCACAGTTCCTTGGGAATAATGGGCTGCAACAATTTCCCCCATCACCTTGCTTGAATCACCCAAAGGGTAAGTGGGCAAGGGTCTCCTGCAGTGATACAATCAGGTAATGAACGTTCGAAGATACAAACAAAAAACCTATCCGCTATCTATCCGTGCATTAATGTATATTATTGTACTGTATTATTACATTATAAATAGAGTATTAACATTCATGAGTACTGTATACATTATGTTTTATGTACTAGTTGAGTGTCTTTATCCCATCCTGGTCTCACACTTACAAAAAAAGTACTGTACAGTACTGCATATTTATGCATTTTTTTACCTAAACACAACTCACAAACAATTCTACATATGAATGGACTTCTGGAACCTAACTCGTTTGTAAGTAGGGGAGTGTCTGAATATTATAATGTATCTCTAAAATTTAATATCAGTAGTACTAAGTTCTCTTCATTGAAATTATGTGAACAATTCTGATAATCATGCAAACAATACAGATTTTACTAAGCAGATTTTTATGATAAATTCTTAAAATTACAATGAATTACTGCAATACAGATTTTACAAAGCAGATTTTCATGATAAATTCTTAATATTACAATGAATTACTGCCAGTACTGCAATCCTGAGTTGCATACTTTCATTTTTCCAGACTTTTTTTTTTCCTTTTTCTTCCCCTGCAGGAACCGTTTGGTTTGACTTTGTCCAGCTGGGCTTGTTGCTTGGTTAATAATAATAATAATAATAGCTTATAATAAGAATAACAATAATAATAATCAAGATAACAGAGACTGGTTTACTCTAGTCCTTTCACGAGGCTTTTTTTCCCCCTCAACGACATTTGCGACACCCGTTCACCTACCTCTTGTTGTCATTACGCTGAAAAGCCATGGAGCAAACGGGACACACATGTTCAAGATGTGAATTTATGTGCTCTTCCAGCAGGCGTAGAGCAGCTGCTTGGAAGACTAACCCACACATTGGACACTCATACAATCTTGAGCTGTAAGAAAGTTAGAGAAAAAACTCAGATTACAGTATTTAAATGATAGGTTTTATATATATATATATATATATATATATATATATATATATATATATATATATAATTATATATATATATATATATATATATATATATATATATATATATATGAAATAAGGATAAAAGGTATCTATCTATACATGAATGCCATAATCCCTCTTATAAGAGGGAAGGAAGAGTCAAAGCAAAAACCTTGACTCTTTGGGAAAAGAAAAGAGGAAGAAAGGGATTCCAAGCCCCCGTGCTCTGCCCCATTTAGTCAACTTTACAACACGGAGGAGGTATTAGAGCCCCACTCCTCTGGAGGAAAAGATTTGTGTATTTACTTGAGTTTCTGTGAAGTACCAAATATAAAACTTGCACCCCATAGGTGACAAAAAGGAATTTCTTAGTGTTAGGAGAGAAAAAGACTTATTTCACCTTTGTATTTCTTGCGGGCTTTTGTGTATTATGGTGTCATGTTATTTAAAGTCATTTGCATAACGTATACCTAATTAATTGTTCACAGACAAACATACAGATCTTTAAACGTCAATACAGCAAAGTCCATCCTCAGCGTTCCAAAGCAGACTTTGATATTTCTTAACGGGGAAATAAAATACTTATGAATTGCCTAAAAGCCAATGATTTTGACCTCATGGTATAGAAAATAAAATTATAGATTGCTTAATATGCTGTTGCAGATATAAGCGAGCTATCAGAAGAGGCTGGACGACTCCATCAATAATGCAATAATATTCCAACGTTCAAAATGACTAACGTCTGCCATTTTGGAATGTAACCAAGATATTGGCCAACACAAGAATGTACTTCCAAATAAGTTCAAAATATGTCCTTTCAAAGAATTAGTTTTTTTGACGAACATAACATCAAATTACCTGGAATATTGTGTAAGAGAAGGATTATCATCGGTATCACTAGTGCTGTGGAAATCATCGTCATCGGACTCATGTCCCATACCACCTTGAATCTGCAAAAGTACACCAAGTTAACTATAATTATCTTCTTCCTGTTGACATCATCTATTGTAGGTTCTTAAAGGAAACACTCAGTTCTGGATTTAAAGTATACAGAAGCAAATGGGAGACACACGAGATCCGCGTGACAGACAATGGACAAGGCTGAAGCCCAAATGACTGCATTTCATTACGATATATTAAGTCATGGTAAGAATTGCCATATAGTATCAAATGTCTACACAGGAGAGGCATGAATTAATTATATGAGAAATGAAATCATTATGGTAGTAATACATAAAAATACACATGGCAGTAATGGAATATAAGACATATTACATTAGTGAAACATTACATAATACAGAAAGGAATTAAAATACTTGGTACAGTAAGAATATGCACATGCATTAATGTCTCTCTGTCTGTACATTCGAATGCTCACTGTCTGTCTGTATGTACTTTCACTCATATATCTACACTTGCCACACTGTACTATATCAAACTGGACTGACAGACTAAATACAGCCAAAGCTCTACATATTAAAAAAATTTACTTTTAAAAGGTAAGCTACTAAAATCGAAAAAGTCTGATTGTAATTTCAGTGTAAAGATATTTGTTAAGGTGCTACAGAAAGTCCTCACCTGTGGATTTGAGAACTGGCTCATAACCGCAGCCTGACGAGCGGTTGTCGTGGTTTCTGGTAACAGGGGAGGGGGGAGGGCTATATCAGGCAGAGATTGAGGGTGAGGCTGAGGTGCAACTAAGCTGTGTCCATTGGGAGATGAAGTCACAATCACAGGAGGGACACTGTGGCCTCTCTGCGACAGCATGGAAGGGGTGGGTGAAGGTGAGGATGGGCGTACACCACCAGTGGCAGAATCCTGAACTAGATTTGGGGAGGAGAGTCTCTCGGGTAAGAAAACAGGTGCTGTGCGAGGGGCGTGGAGAAAACTGTTGCTATACAGCACTTGCGTCTCAGAACTGTCATCTCCTGGGGTTTCTCCACCTGCCTCTGTTTGAGGGGGGTGATTAGTGATGTCACCAGCTTCCAATGACTGTCTAATATTCTGTGTAGACTCTGTTTGTTGATGTTGCTCCTCAACCTTATTCTCCATACTGGATTGATGCTCGTCTTTAATGCTCTGCTTCTCTTGAGAGCGATCGAGACTGCTTCCTTCCTTGCTGTAAGTTTCCTGCTCCTTCTCTCGTGCCTTTAGCTCAGACTTGAGAGATTGGATCTGGAGCGACAACTCCCGGACAATGTCCTCCATTTTACGATGAACGGCTTCACTAAGCTGTTGGGTGGAATGTGAACAGTTCGAGCACGATGTCAATATCGATGCATATGACTGAATCATGTTTGGAGGGACTTCAACTGAAGCCACTGCTGCTGCGGCTTCATCAAAGTCCTCTTCGTTATCAATACCTCCTTCATCGACGGCCAACCAAGAGCTTCCTTGGGACAAAACAGAGGCTGACATGCTGGAGGCCTTCTGCAAATATAATATGCAAAACTTCACCGCTTATGCATTAATGTAAACTGAAATGGTCAAATCTCTTTGGGAATATTTTTTTTTTATATATTATACTATCTTCCAGGAGATAAGTTTACAACTGCTTGATATATTGAGCACTATTAATCTTCATTTGACAGGGGATGGACACAGAAAGGCTGGATTCCTTTCCTAATACCTTGTGGTGAGCTCGAACATAGGTTTGTCAATTCCCTAGCGGAGCATTCTGACCACTGTGCTATAGTGCAATGTTTTAAGGAAAGAGAAGATAAATTGAAGTGGGGGTGGAAGGGATTCCAGAACTATTACTTTCCCTCATATATGGTCTTACAAAAAGTGATGGGGAGTGATGTGATTTGTCAGATGTGAAGGGATGGTAAGAGAATTGTACTGAATACGCCAGAATATTTGGTGTAGGTGTATGCACTAGAAAAGAACAATAAATGAAGGACGACTTTACATTAAACTGTCTTGGCCAGTCCTATTCAAATAAAAAAAAAGTCCTTCAATTGTAGTTATTACAATTTAGAATAAATACCCCACTCTCTCCTTCAGATATGACAGACTGACGAAGCTTTTTCAGCTTTTTCACCAATCGTATGTTTGTGAGTGCCAAAGTGTGATACTCTGCTTTTGCCGTTTGCAATCTGCCGCTCAGGTCACTTGCGATTCGTTCAGCCGCTTCCCTTCCACTATCTTCGTTCTCCTGGAAGGCGACGAGGTGATGTGATCAAATGGGTCAGGATGAGGAGTGGGAGACATAAAGTCAATAGGGTGACAGTGAAGACTAGGAAACAAATTCAATGGGGCAAAAGTGAGGACTAGGAGCAACAATATCTAAGGGGTGACGATGAAGCCTGGGAGACAAAAATTCAAAAGGGTGAGGGTAAGACTGTGAGACATAATTTCAAAGGGGTGCAGATGAGGACTGGGAGCAACAATTTCAAAGGGATGAGGATAAAGTTTAGGGGACAAAATTTCAAAGGGCTGAGGGTGAGGACTGGGAGATAATTTTAAAGGAGTGACAATAGGGCCTGAGAGCAATAATTCAAAAGGGAAATTATGAGGACTGGAAGCAAAATTTTCACAATGGTAACTTTGGAGATCAGAAGAAAAAAGTACATTGAGAGCAGAAGTGCACAGCAAACAAGCTATGAAAGAAATATACTAGAGGAGGGGACACATAGTAAAACAAAATTATAAAAATATATTAAAACTAACAGATAGTCTAAAAAGATCAAAGGAATATAAAAAGATGATATATTTAGGGCCGAGAAAGTAAGACCCAAAAATATTACAAGATTTTGTAAATATAAGTAACCCCAAGAACACCATGTAAAGTCAAATAACCCCTTAAAATCTTTAGGTTAGGTTAAGTCGGGTTTGGGTTAGGTTAGGTGGCTTGCCTTGTAAACATGAGTAACTCTAGAAAACCCTGGGGTTAACTTTCTTAGCAAGATAACCAAAATCTCTAAAATGAGGCCAAAATTTAAAAAAAAGTGGTAAATCAGCTTAAGTTATTGGTATAAGGGGAAATTAATAATAATTCAAAACACAGCAAAAATAATTAAATCATTACAAAATAAATGGAAAATTTACGAACCTGAACATCTTCCAACTGTTTAATTTTGTTCTTTAACTGTTGAATGGTGGCTTTCAGCTGTTCGTTGTCTTGGTTAACGACGTTCTGTCGTTCTTCGTGAATGGATCGCTCCTCTTCTGCTTTGGCGAGTTTCTCCTCTGTTTCTTTTAGATTGTCCTTGATGGTTGTCTGAAATATGGCATATAATATTAAAGCACTGAACTTCCCAACAAGAGAAAGAGAGAAAGAGTGTGTGTGTGTGCGTGTGTGTACAGGCACATTCTTTTACTGCCAATAGTGATTTAACATTCCAGGGATCTTGTTCCAAAAAGCAATACAATAAAACACCAGAGGCCACTGCTCTACTATTACATTGAAAAAAAAAAACAGTCAGACAACTTACCATATCCACCACAGCTGTAGCAAGAGCTTCTTCCAATTCGCTTACCAACCTCTTGCTCTTCTCCAGTTCTTCTAACTTGCAAATTAATTCTTCATTAACTGTAGAGAACTTCAAAGCTAGAGAATTCTTTTCGTTCTTGTCGGCAGCCGCAGATGACGTCCAGAATTCTAAGTCTTGTATTGCCTTTTCTCTCTCCGCACGAGTCTTGTCCAATTCACAATTCAGAGACTGAGAGAAAAAATACATAAATAAATAGACAGTAGCTGCAATCCCTCTCTAAAAGGGTGGCCGAGGCAAAGCACACACCCTTTCACCAGAAAATAAAATACCTTGATCATTCCTCTTAGCTCCATGGGGATAAAGGGCTGCCACAATCTACCACTACCACCCTACTTGGATCACTCACAGCGCAAGTGGGCAAGGATCTTTTGGCATGAGGCCCGACAGCAGCAGCTAGTGTGCCCCAGTGCTTCATCACACGGCAACCTCCACACCCACCCATCCCAGTTTACTCTGCTGGGAGTTGCAAGAAATCCCTTTGGTCTGCATTACAAATGGAACAAGTAACTTAGTTTGAAGTTATTGGTCAGAAGTGGGGTTAGTAATAGTCTGGATACGACTGAATGAACCTGTGCCACTGTAAATGATGGATTAATTCAACATATTGAGTTGACAGGGTTATCAAAGCTATGTTTCACACCTTTATCCTCCTCCCTAATTTTATGTCATTCTTGTCATTTTTATTTTTAATCATTCTCTTATTTCTGCCTTGTCCTCAAGCTGCTACTTTTTCATATATGTTTCCTTGATTTGTCAGGTCCAATGAGGGCAATTTTCTTTGCCAGTCAGTTTCACACTCAAAGAAAAAACTTCTGAATACCAAATACTTCTTGCAAAAAAGAAACTGTAATGGCTACCAAGAACTCATGATCCCCAGGGTAATGAAGCTGGAACATACACAGCACTCTCACCTGTACTTTATCTTCAGCAGATTTCAAATCCCCTTGACACTTCTGTAGGGCATGTTCCAGTTGTTCTCGGTGCTTGCGCAAGTGCAGCATCTCTTCCGTCCCAGCGTTTTGCTCTTCTGTTAGCTGTAAGAGAAGGGCTACATTAATAACTGGTAATTTTTCCAACTCGTGGGTCTACAACAAATATGGAGATTAATAGTGATACATAAACTGGCAAACAACAACATGTATAGATTGCATGCAAGCCCTGTTGCCTCCCTTTGTTTAACTGTGGTTTTGGAGGGCCATAGCACCATAGTAAAATAAAAATAAAAACACACAAAGAGCAACTGTGCGCCACACGGGAAGCGACAAGACTGACCAACGCCAGTTCAATCCACCATGGAGCATTAGGAAGGGCATCCAGCCTTAATCCCCCCCCAGCTACACCCCAGGTCGAATGGACATAACACCAGGCAAGAAACCATTTTCTTAACCATTTAGCACAGAGGTTCTTAAACTCTTTTTGTGTAGCACCCAATTTCAACTGGTTGCATAGCCCAACACCTCCCTTCATTTAGGAAAGGCAGGAAATGTAAATTAATTTCTTAATGTGGATGATAAAATAATTTTACTAAAAAATGCAGAGTGTAAGATGTAAAAAGTACATGTTTTTCAACATGCATTGACTTCAATGTTTAGCATTTGTTTTATTTAAGTAAATATAACAGCCCTGTCATGTATAAAAGAATTGCTATTGAAGTAAAAAATTAATTTTATTACGATAGCTCACTGCCCCCCCTAAGCCCAGTGCCCCACAGGGGGCACTATTGCCCAGGTTAAGAACCACTGATATAGCATGTGAAACCTACTAACACTGACAAAGTAAATGTGGTTATAAGTCCAGTCTGTACACGAGGTGTTTTTCATTTCGTGACATACAATATATTAACTTTAAAAATTTGCCATTTTGTTATCATTAATCCCCACTCGAATGGGGATGGACACAGCCAGGTTAGAGTTGAGGAATTAAGGCTGGCTGCCCTTCCTAATGCTCCATGGTGGGATATGAAATGCGTTTGTCACTTCCAGAGTCGAGCGCTCTTACCACTGCACTACCTCGGTCCCCTTTAAACAGATATTAGATGAGGACTAGCTTAAAACAAAGTCAAGAGAAAATCACATGCCTATATGACAAGGTCAAGACACTGAAAAGAAGGTAAAAAATACCCACCTTCTTCACTTGGTTCCCCAAAGTTTCAACCTGGTTTGCAGAAGTGTCCAAGTTTTTCTCCAGGGTTTTGACCCGATCTTCCAAGTGGCCTTTTTCCTCAACCACCTGCCCTACACGACCCATTAACTCACATTTCTCGGACGTTTCCTTCTTCATTTTTGTCTCGAGAGCCTGGAATAAGGAGCAGATTAAATGGGTTAGAGCAAGGGGGCTGGCAGGCCCCTCCTTTGTATAGTCCTCCTACCGAGAGTGAGGTTTTTTGCACTGACTCTATCACCATCCTTATAAGGGGGATTATGGTTATTGTGTAAAGACAGAGACCTAAACTAAGAGTATAAAATAATAATCATTATAATATCCATAAACACAAATAAATACAGATTAGTGAATGAGGAAACATATACCTGTATGCACAATAAATGACAATTATCTACATGTAGGTTATTAAATAAAGATACATATACATGAGTGAAATAAATACAATTATCTGCAAACAGGTAAGAGAATGAGAACTCATATACCTGTAAGTGGTGTTGGCACATTGTCAGTTGCTGGAATCTGTCATCTAACTCCCTCTGCTTCTCTTCCAGGGCCGATCTGGCACTGTTCAGGTTCAAGGTCAACTGAGCATTATCCTCCTTAAGCTAAAAATATCACATGACATTAGTGAAAATTCTTAGATAAAATAAAGCAAAGTCACATTTCGGGTTTTGGAAATACCAAACCTCGTCAAGAAGTGACTAAAGTGCGCTCTAAGGTTATTCATATTTACATGGCAAGTCACCAAAAATAACCTAACAATTTAAGAGGTTACGCAACTTTACAATGGGTTCTGGGGTTACTCATCCCTACAAGATCCGAATCACCTTTGCTATTAAACTCATGATCACAGAAAAAGGATAAGAATTCTATTCTTGTATTTTCTGCATATCTATAGAGGTGCCTAAAGAGAATATTTCAGACAGAAGGGAAAAAGGAATGGCACCCTTGTATTCCATACATGCCATAGAAAATGGCCAGGATCCATGATGGATAAGAATTCTACATTTGCATTCTGCGTGTCGTTAGAGGTGTCCAAGAGGAATATTCCTAAGTAGGGAAAAGTATTGCACCCACATATTCCTTACGTGTTATAAGAGGGATGGGGGAGCAAATGTATATATCAGCATCCCTGTTATTTTCTTTGCTGATAAAAGCAGCTGATGAAAGGGGTGAGGATGGCAGGGGATAGGAAGACCTGCTGCCTTCCTTTATTTTAATAAGTTTTGGCAACCCTGTTAGCTATGGCAAGACATGGTGTTATAAAAAAATATATATATATAGAAAGGGCATCTAGCCTTAATCCCCCACTGCTCCATCATGTCTATGTCCACTTCCATTTGAATAGGGACTAACTGAGACACATAAAATGGTGTATACATACCCGATTTATGTTATCGTGAAGGACACTTTCCTTAGTGCACACAACAACCATGCCATCCTCTCCGTCATCAACGTCACAAACATTATTTGCTCCCAAGGACCCCACAGGGTGGAGCTGAAATGGGGTAGATACCCCAACGATCTGACATTCGTGCGTCACGTAGCAGAACTGAAAGAACTCTCCAGCGTATTTTGGTAGTGATGATGCTACCAAGGAAAAATCTAATTAAACACACACTTAATTGACAAACAATTTGTGTAATATTATCTGCCAAAATGGAAGAAGCATGCTATTTGTCGTTTTATGTCACTAATAATCCCCATTTGAATAAGGATGGACACATATGTTGGAGCTGGGGAATTAAGGCTGGATGCCCCTCCTAATGCATACAGCGGGCATAAGCACTGGTTTGTCACCTCCCATAGCGTGGTCCTTAAAACTAACAACTGGCTGGAAAGTGCGGTTTCTGTAACAGTTTCATCACCTGTGACTGGTAGTTTTTTACGCCATGAATCAATATAATTCACATACAAGGAACAGCACAGTATTCTTAACACATTTTTAAAAAGGATCTACTTATCATTTTAAACCGTGACTACATAAAGCATCTCTCACCTTTAAATACAACTGTAAGAGGCAGTTGATTGGAGGTGTGGTCCTTGCTGGGCGTAGGAGCCCATTGATACGTCAAGTAATCCTGGGGGGAACCGAAACCTACACGGTACAATGCTATGCGATCTGAGGATTTGGCACTCACGCTCGGGGTGAGGACGTACGACACGGCGATATCCGAGTCAGCTGTGTACGTCGCCTGAATATTTTGGAACCAAACCTATAGGAGGCAAAAAGAAAGTATCAAATGAGGAAACAATAATTAAGTAGCTAGTCAATCAGACCGAACAGCCTTGAGTCCCTAGGAGCTCTTTGGGGGTGTATGTTATGTTTTTGGCTTATGTGGTTGTAAGAAGGGCAATCTTCCATAATGGGTTTGACTGTAAGAGGTGATGTGCTACATCTTGAAATGGCATCATAAGAACAACAACACTTCCAGACTTACTCATAACAAAGTATAAAATTCTTTTTAAACAAAAGGAGAGCCTTATGCAGGTCCATTCTCAGAATGGGTTCAGGATGAAGCTCTCTTTCCATACATGGCTGATAGTTACCATTACTGTAATCTTTACTCCTGCTAAGCTAGAATGGGACAAAACACAACAAAGTTTAATAGTCTTTTCCACACGCACGACATCGCTTGCCTTTTTATGCGTCTCTATTAATCCTCACTCGAATGAAGATGGAGTTAAGTTGCAGCGGAGGAATTAAGGAAGGACATTCTTCCTAGTTCCCTGCAGTGAGGTTAAATATGGGTTTGCCACTTCCGAGTCCAGTGATCTAATCACTGAAGTCGCAAGGACATTCTTCCTAGTGCCCTGCAGAGGTTAAATATGGGTTTGTCACTTCCGAGTCCAGTGATCTAATCACTGAAGTCTCCTTTTAAATTCACCAAGCAATGGAGAAAATTTGCATCCACATACTGTTATGTAAGTCCTCACCTTTCCAAAAGACATCTCTGCAGACGAAGAAGGTTGGAAATGGTCGGACACGCACGATCCGAGAGATGACGCCATTCTCCGGTCACTGGGGGATACGTCTTCTTGCACGACCTAAAACACGAGTCAAACAGGATACGTGACAAACGCCTCGCCTCGAGGAAAAGACGAAACATTGTCAAAAGCTTCAAATACTTATGTAGCCTTTAACAGAGAACAGAGTACCAGATGAAACTATTAAATAGAAATATCCACAAATGCCACATACAATTTTAAGTACTGTACTGTACATATAACAAACGAATACTCAGATTCGGGAACTTTCAGAGCTTCCTTTAGCTATGTCATTTAAGGGTTGCAAAACAAGTATGATCACCCCTCAGGGTACTGACACCCACGTTCCTTATATACTTTGCCAGTGAGTTTTAAACAAAAGCCCAATCAGGGATCATCATTCAAAACGTGCAGACTTCTCATTTCCAATAAATTATTCTGTGATGACACACACACACACAAATAAGAAAAAGATCTTGCGAAGAGAAGAAACCTCTAGAGTCCCATTTAAACCCTGTAACTTGTTAGGTTGGGTTGGGTAGCTTGCCCTGGGGTTACTCTTCTTTACAAGATCCCAAAAATTATCACTCTCATACCACAGTAAACGAGCGCGATCAAGATATAGGGCAGTATAGAGACGACTGATCCATTGAGGTGACCGCTGAAGGGAGAAGTCAAAAGATCTGATGATGATTTTAAAAGGAATAAAACAACAGTATATAAAGGGATCACAATTGCTAATTAAAGCTCTCAGCTGTTAGCACTCAAAATACAACACGGCCACTTGCCTAAAAGTTAAAACTGCTGTGGTAATATATTTCACAAGGGAGGTTTGCCTCGCAGAGATACAAAAGTACTTACAAAACTCTCGGGTATAATACTGAAGTCGGATGCGACGCTCACTTCATCACAATCCCGCTTGGGTTTGTCCTCATCAGTCATTGGCTCTGACTGTGTAAAAACAAAAATCAATATCCTTCTTACCAAAAAAAAAATAAATAAATAAATAAATAAAAAAGAAAGTAGAATCAGTTCAAATAACCCATGAACAAGTCCATTCTTTTCACTGCACTTTTAATGCTGGGTCAAGTTTTTTCATTCTTTTATTATGTTTTACTATTATTTTTCTCATTACTTGGCATCATCACCTATTTTTCTTTTGACAAAATATCACAGCCAGGCACACGATATAGGCATCACATATCCTTGTCATAAAAAAAAATAAAAAAATAAACGAATACAGTATATTTGTGACCATTCATGAAAGATATGAATACATATTATAGAATAGACATGTTTGCTAGGAGCACAGATTTCATATTATTAGTATTTTTTAACAGCAATATGCTCAAAGATATATTTTTATAGCAAAAGTTAGCAAAAAAAAAAAGGAGAGAGAGAGAGAGAGAGAGAGAGAGAGAGAGAGAGAGAGAGAGAGAGAGAGAGAGAGAGAGAGAGAGAGAGAGAGAGAGAGAGAGAGAGAGAGAGAGAGAGAGAGAGAGAGAGAGAGAGAGAGAGAGAGAGAGAGAGAGAGAGAGAGAGAGAGAGAGAGAGAGAGAGAGAGAGAGAGAGAGGAGAGAGAGAGAGAGAGAGAGAGAGAGAGAGAGAGAGAGAGAGAGAGAGAGAGAGAGAGAGAGAGAGAGAGAGAGAGAGCAATTAAAGAACTTTATATCATAACTTGACTCTGTGTCCATCATTGTTATTCCAATGTTAAATCAAGAAAGCTCATTTCCATCATAACAATCACATCAGTCTCTACTTTCACATCATTGTGAAATACAATAAATCAACAGTTACTGGATTAATTTCTGTTAATTTCTACACAGTTCTAGGACAAATGCTCCTGAGACACCTGCCCCTGGAATACTACCCACATAGGACATGTGTCCCAATAGGACAACTTCTCCATATGACGACTACTCTGGATATTTGCTTTCATTCAAATTTATATTTCCGTATTGAAATCACCTATGATTCAAACTCTACCCTAAATATTATAACTGGACAATTCTCCTTAATGGTGAATCAAAGGGGCAGGTGTCTGGGAGCATTTCTTTGGCTACTCTTTTACACATGAAAAGGGAGTACAGCTAAATTACAAATGAATGTAATATACGAGTACAATAAAGAACAATCAGCAATTTTGAATCACAATTGTATTAGACAGAATAGATTATTAAATAGCTAAAAAGGTAGTTTACAAAAAAAATAAAAGAAAATGCTATATCGTTATTCTTACAAGGTCTAAAATCTTACCATTATTCTAAAAGGAATAGGGTTTATGTCCACACCATTCATACCTACGAAAGAAAAATGAAAAATGACAAAATCGATGTAATCATCTTTATTTCCAGCCTCCCACCACCAGCTGCGAATAAGAGCAAGGTAACCAGGTTTGCCATTGTGTGTCACTATTCCTCCCTATATGATTGGGGGTGGAGCAGACGGATTAGAGCTGGGGAATTAATGTTAGATGCCCTTTCTACCGTCCCACGGTGGGTTCAACACCGGTATGTAATTTCACGAGTCGGGCGCTCAAACCACCGTACTACTGCAAGACCCAGCAAAGTGACCGTATCTTATGCTAAAAAGGAGAGTGACTGGGTTAGATCATTCCTTGCCTATCCTTAACCTTGTCATCAGCTGGTCTCCAGCAAGAAAAATGACTTAGCCAGAAAATAAGGGCTTGCCAGCCATCATCTCCCCTATCCTTTTTATCTGGCTCATACAACGTAATGGGATAAAGGCGGGGTATTCATTTTCCAAAGGAAAGTTCTTATGCTTTTACTAAAAAAAATAACTTTAAACATTTGAGTAAAGCTACAGGGACTGTGGCAGCTCAGCGGTTGGGGTACTTGTCTTGATAAGTGACAAGTCCACTTTCAAGCTTGTTGCAGGGCATAAGAAAGGGCATCCTGCCTTAAGTCCTCAACACCAACCCATCTGAGTTGACCCCCATTCGAATGGGGGTTGATTGCGACACATAAAACTGCAAATGACAACGTGCGAATATAACTAACACGTTGATGTGCAAGCACCATTTTCCTTCAAATTTTCAATATACAGTAATATACGTATTATATTTGAACGAATACCTGCAACAAACATTTTCTGTGATGTTGAGACGTTAGAAAAGCTTTAAACCTCTGAGAAAACGAACATGTTTATAAACGGGTACCCAAGGTTTTTTCAAGTTTTTTAAAATGATATACTAAATACTAATTAAATCAGGTTAGGTTTTTGGGTTACATTAGTTTGCCCAAGTATAGAAAGAAGTTAATAATTGAAACCATTGCTCTTGAGTAATTTTAAATACTTTTTCAATCATTTCGTAGTTCCACTTCACTCGAAGGCCTAAGTAAACTCGTACGATATTCACGTGTTTTCTACTGTCCCTGTGATATAAGAAGTATCAAATTATTCCAAGACAAAACGTAGCAATAATGCCGTTACAGAGAAAAGGCTTTCCCATCACAGCTTAGGCGACAAGAAAAGAGCAGAAGAGAATGTCATTTAGTTGGAGTCGCGCACTTCACTCGGGAAAGAGACGATTGATTTATGAGCTTTTACGTGCCCCCAGATATACTGTATTACCTCTAATTACACGATCTAATATCTTTTTCTTCTTATTCTTCCGGTATGCGCAGGACTGTAGGACAGTAAGACTGGTCAGAGCATTGGCCCCCAGCCTAAAATGTTCGGGAATGTAACAGGAAATCCATCTACTGGGAAAGTTAACCATGGACAAGAAATCCCCAAAATATTAAGAATCTAATCTCTATATGACGACAGAACAAATTTAATTACAGAAGATTCGATCTTGGTATTATTTTATAACTACACCCGTCTCATCCCCAACTATTTTATACTGTTTAAGTAGGTCTGATATTCTAAGGTTTAATGCTTTTTTAACGACTCTAAACTACATAATCATCGTAATTAATTATTCTAAGTTAGGTACGAATGGGTTATGGTTCAGATTGGTTTTATGCACCCTTTCTATATTTGGACTAAACTTTTTTTCCGATAGATTGCCATGTGACTTGAAATAATCTGATAATTGTATTCTTCGGAACTCGAATTTGATGCCTTGAATTCTTAAATAAGGATGAATTTGGGTGTTTATTCATCAGCGCTGAACATGTCAGGGAGTAATGGTAACACTGATTTTCTCGGGTAAGGTTATGGAAGGGGTGCATAAAACGAATCTTAACCAAAGTAAGGATAAGTTGGGTAAAGTTTCCTCAAATTAGTTAAGGAATAATTTCCAGCAGATTCGGGGGTTACAATCGTAACCACATATTTCCGTAATACCGATGAAAGTGAAAGAAAATAAGTGTCACTGCCAAATCACTATCTAGCCATCTGACTCAGGCACTAGGTGGGAAAATTATTCAAGATCTTTGTTTCCGTCTGACAACATCATCAGCATAACAACCCCTATTTCACCCATATGGGGGACTTAATATGCTTCCATATATTTCGCAGGAATTCTCCTATACAATACCCAGTGTTGTCTAATCGAAGGAGAGCGATAGAGACGATAAAACGATGAAAAAGACGCTAAAATCGATACTTACACTTCTTTAAGGTCTTTAACTACTGCCACCATAGCGATGAAATAAATACAGGAAGCCTTGTGATACCAACCATCCCGCGATGTTAAATAAATTATTTTATTAAAATTTACTCGTATCAGCCATTTAATTACATAATTTTAAAATGTAAATTTCTACCAGTTAAAATATTTAATAAATTAAAATGGCCTGATGTATATAATTGACTTTATTGAAACATGATGTAAGCATTTAGGTTGGCATTCCTGGTTCCGTGTGGTAAACAATGTTTATGTTATCAGAGGAAAATATTTTTGGTGCATTTTAGATATATATATTTCTTGACAATTTAGTTTATTTACATAATGATATTTGATAAATTTGTGTAATATATCCTAAGATACACTGTGAATAATGAGGATTAGAAATGGTGACGACAGGTATATCGTATGACTATTAGTCACTTGTTAATAATTATACGTATGACGACATAAATAATCTTTTTTTTTTTCTATATAATTTACCTACACGTCACGTACAAGATATATATATATATATATATATATATATATATATATATATATATATATATATATATATATATATATATATATATATATATATATATATATATATATATATATATATATATATATATATATATATATATATATATATATATATATATAGGTAGCCGACAACAAAGAACAAGCAAAATAACACAATGCGTGGTACTGCTGGAGTGTCACATCCATCCTCCCCTCTCTTCCACAACCCACGTAGCTTAACACTACCAAATCCCCTACCGCCCCTACCACTGATTGCCTCTACAAGGTACTCCATGATAACAGCAGATGTCAATCATAACTGCGTCACAATCATTCGCCACTCATTTCTATTCCTAGCAAGCTCACTTGCCTCCCTCACATCCATTCTCCTATCATTCAAGGCCCTCCTTACTCCATCCATCCACCCCAACCTTGGTCTCCCTCTGGTATTTCTCCCATCAACTTCCGATTTCATGATCTTTTTTAGTAGTGGTTCATTATCCATTCTCTCTACATGACCAAACCATCTCAAAACAATTATATCTACTCTAGTAGGCAAACCTCTCCTCACACCCATTCTCCCTCTCACTTCTCCATTCCTAACCCTATCCAACTGTGATACACCAGTCATACTCCTCAGACATTTCATCTCAAACACATTCAGTTTCTGTCTCTCAGTTTCTTTCATAACCCATAACTCTGAGCCATACATTACAGTTGGCACAACCACTTTCTCATACAAAAAAAAATCTTAACATTCATTCCCAGCCCTGCATTCTTCATTACTCCCTTCAATGCGCCAAACACTTTGCATCCTTCATTCACCCTGTAAAGCACATCTGCTTGCACTCCACCATTTGCAGCTATCACTGAGCCTAAATATTTGAACTGGTCTACTTCCTCAAGTGCCTCTCCATTCAACATAACATTCAGTCTAGCACCATCTTCATTTCTTGTACACCTCATAACCTTACTCTTTCCCACATTCACTCGTAACTTCCTTCTCTCACACACCCTTCCAAATTCTGTCACTAATTGACACAGCTAACTGTCAGAGTCTGCCACCACCACAGTATCATCTGTAGACAGCAACTTATTCAACTCTCACTCATTTTCTTTCCCATCTAGAAGCTTCAATCTACGACCAAGTACTCGAGCATGTAGAGGCCTACATACGATCTCAAGTTAAATCCTATACCAATAAAATATAATTAATAATACAGGCACAGGCATACATGAAAATATTTTATAAGGGGGTTTGTGAAACAGGCGATGTAATAAGCATTATCAAGGAGGTGAAAGGTTAATGGATAAAATCCATTAGCGTTTTACATTCCTTTCTCTGTCCTCTACAGCCAGCCTCCATAATACACTACACATTAAGGCCTCCGAGGAGATTCTGCCCCAGGACCGGATGGGGTCCACCCCAAAGTGTTGAAAGAGTGTGCCTCTTATACTTTCGTTCCCCCAGTGGACACTTTTCAAAAAGACACTCACCGATAATGAGATACTAAATGACTGGAGAATGGCAAACGCCACCCCACTCTACAAGAGAGGAGATAAAACAAACCCATTCAACTACAAACCCATAAGCCTAACTTCAGTCCCATTTAAAATTATGAAGAAACTGCTCTAGCAAAAATTTGTTGAACACCTTGAGAAAAATCGGCTTCTTAGCAGTTCACAACATGGATCCAGATCTGGTAGATCATGCTTGACCCAGCTTTTAGAGTTCTTTGAGTAGCTTGAAGAATAGCTAGATGATGGTGATAATGTTGACATTGTTTATTTAGACTGTCGGAAAGCTTTCGAAACCGTCCTTCATCTCTGTCTACTAAACAAGTTAAGAGCAGTTAGAATCTCAGGAGACATCTTAGAGTTGGTTAAAAACTTTATCTGCAGGAGGGTTCAGTGCGTTTCCATTGGAGGTGCTTATTCAGAATGGCTACAGGTCTGGAGAGCAGTACCCCAGGGAAGTGTTCTTGGGCCAACACATTTCCTAGTATATATAAACGACCTTAATGGAGTCTGTGCGGTCCAGTAGTAAGCTTTTCGTCGATGATGCCAAGTTATTTAAAAGAATCAGGATACCTATAGATGAAGATATACTTCAGGAAGATATTAGAAGATTACTAGAGTGGAGCAGATGGTGGCTCCCTAATTTCAATGAGGAAAAGTGTAAGATGATGCATGTAGGAAGGAGAAATCCCGAGTACCAGCATTATATGGACAATACTCCACTAAACGTCACTGAGGAAGAAAAGGACCTAGGTGTATACGTTACCCCAATCTTAAAGCCGATAGTGCAAATAGCCAAGGTAGAGGCAAGTGCAATTTCAATGGTGGAACGTCTTAGAAAAACATACACCTTTCTGGACAAGGAAATGTTCCTTCCATTGCACAAGACTGATTAGACTCCGGCTGGAATATTAACAAGCTTGAACAAGTGCAATCGCAAGCCACAAAGTTAGTCCCTGAACTATCTGAAATACAATATGAGGAGAGGCTGACCCGTCTAGGACTTTTTTTTTTTATGTGTGACACCGGGACAGGCAGAAACTGCCCTCATCAATAAAGGCCCGGGCACGAGAAAATACCAAGACGAAGGAAAAGAAAAAGGTTAAGGACAAGGCAGAGATGAGGTAATGTCACACAAAGGAAAACGACAGACAGGAAAAAACACTCAAAGTACAGAGGACCCAGAGATATGGAGGACTAGGCTCTGAGATGACGATAGATCTGCTTTTTGAAGGATGAAAGGTCATAAGAATTAGGAAAGACCAAAGGAGGAGGAGAGTTCCAGAGTCTGGAGGTAGATGGGAAGAAGCAGTTACTGCACCGACCAATCCACTTATCACACTGGAGGAAAGAAGAATACGGGGCCACATGATCCAAACTTATAAAATACTCCGCGGTATCAACTCAATCAAAGATCGTCACTTTCTGCAACTTGCAGCAGCAGAGGACATGCCAAATACCTGAGGACACAGCCTAAAGCTGGTAAAATCCAGACACCGAACCACCAAGAGGAACAGTTTCTTTCATTCTAGAATTGTAAACCTCTGGAATCGCGTTCCTGATGACATTGTAATGAGCCAGCGTGTTAATTCTTTCAATAACTCATACGACAAGTATGTTGAGACTGAAAGACGGAGAAGAGACACTCTCCATGAGCAATGACTTCTAGGCCTCTTTAATTGACATTAGGTCAGCATCATTAGGTAAGTAAGACTATATATGATGCTTTATGTCATTATTAATCCACATAATGGGGTGGACACAGACAAGTTGAGAGTGGGAAAAATAAAGCTTGATGCACTTCCTAATGCCCTGCGATGGGTTCGACTGTGGGTCTGTCACTTCCCGATTTAATTGTTCTAATATTCCAAAAAGTAGACAATATATTGTATAATGCACACACATGTAATGCATAAACCAGATAAAATCTTTAAGTATAATGATAAAATAAATGACAATATGTGAAAATAGGAAATATAGCTTGCCATTGGACGGGATTCGAACCAAGGTACTTTAGGTATATTGCTTAACTCTGCCAAGCTCTATATAAGTGGAAATATGGCACTTTTACATAGATAATATTTTCGAAGTTTTTGGCATGGACGAAGTTAAAAAAAAAATAAAATAAAAGACTGAAATAAACAAAACTTTAACTCGCCAAACTTAACCTAACCCAGCCTCAAATTATAATAATATCAGGAAAACGTGTCTCATTTTTTGAATACATATTAAACACAGGATAATTTATGATATCCCTCGAATAATGAATGCAAAATAATGCGAAAATAATGAGTATTTCTTGTTATGAAAATCAGAAAATATATTGATCACCACAATCTTACTTCTATAAGTAGAGGTTCTCGATGAAAAATGACTCAAAATGATAGTAGTTGAAAATCATTTGGCAAGATAAAGAAATCTTCTCTCTCTCTCTCTCTCTCTCTCTCTCTCTCTCTCTCTCTCTCTCTCTCTCTCTCTCTCTCTCTCTCTCTCTCTCTCTCTCTCTCCATGACTGATTAATACATATCTTCACTGAATTATTGTCTAGTCTACGTGGCAAAATGGTAGCCTCCGCGACTCTGAGGCGGTAGGTTGAGGGTTTGCGCCCCGTCACGGACTGAGGTTAGAAAGGGCATACACTCAGGGTAACAATTACATCTGCCAAAACAAGTCCTTCGCAAAAAGGCAACCGTCCTAGCCCTTAGTAGAAAAGGGGGTTCGTGACGTAAAACTGAATTCAATCCTTCATTGAATTATTGTCGTAATAACTGTTATGTGGAAATTATCTTTAAAAAATAAATAACAGATAATCGGGGATAGGTAAGTTTTTACAATTGGACCTGTGTCTACGTTTTAGGATGAAAGTATTATTTTTTTCTATGGCTTTTGGTGTATTTTGAATGAATTAAACCTTATGGCTTTTGATGTATTTTGAATTAAATTGACCTAGAATACCTTTGGAAATTGTATGATAACCAACCTTAACCTAACCTAAACCTTTCATATTCAAAGTCAAATGTCTTATTGATATAAATATATATCAAAGGGAGTGGACAGCATGGTGTTAGGCCCACCCAACTGACCTATTAAGGTCTTACAACAACAAAAAACTAGGATCTAAGTGTGAACAGCTTGGATTTCCTCAGGATGGCAGGTATGACATTTGTATTAATCATATGGTAAGCTTGCATAGTAGCATCCTACAATATTAGGATTCCTAAATTCCTAAATTTTGGGGCAAGAACATGAATAATGTTGCAATGAATGAGAATTTTCTGCATTACAAAGTTTACAAGGTATTTCATCTCCACCATTTACAAACTGCCAGTAATACTTATAACGTAACCTTAACTGCATATCAAAGGTGTCCACTCTGGTGGATGCTCTGCCATAAGATGTATTAGTGTTTTCATAAATTGTAACATAGTGTTGCATGCTTTTACTTCCATTATCTATAATTTTCTGAATATTTTCAAAGTCCCACTGTATCCTTTTACTTGTTAGTACACCCTTAATTCTTCTTAAACTCATTGCAGCCTTAGCATCTTTGGTATGCTTATCAGCGCTTTTTTTTTATGAGTGTGACACCGGGACAAACAGAGACTGCCCTCATCAATAAAGGCCCGGGCACGAGAAAATACCAAGACGAAGGAAAAGAAAAAGGTTAAAGCCAAGGCAGAGATGAGGTAATGTCACACAAAGGAAAATAACAGACAGAAAAAAAACAGTCAAAGTACAGAGGACCCAGAGATATGGAGGACTAGGCTCTGAGATGACGATAGATCTGCTTTTTGAAGGATGAAAGGTCATAAGAATTAGGAAAGACAGAGGGAGGAAGAGAGTTCCAGAGTCTGGAGGTAGAGGGGAAGAAGTAGTCGCTGCACCGACCAATCCGCGAGCTACAAATCTCCAATGTGAGATGGTATCCACGTAAATACCACACGTGATCAGTAGCCTTGAGTTGATGTATTGTGTCTTTACAATGTGACTCTAATTCACTATTGATTGTATTAGGAGTGTTTAAAGAAAGCAGTGCACTCTATTAAAAAAAAAAACATGAATATCTTTATTTCTGGCAGTTCTTGGGGGTAAACTTCATCTAAAAACATAATAACAAGATTAACTATTTATTGTTTAGCTAAGCATATATTTTGCGACGGGTTTAAAGGTCAAATTCATTCAACTCACATGATAAACCAAAGGAAAAAATATATGTTTCACTTCCAAATTGCGACTGGTGTCATTGAAAATATTTCTCCGGAAAAAAATTTATATAATTTTGTTTTAATTCAGGAAAATCATGGCAAGGGAGACATATACTATTCTTGTAATCCGTATATATCGTAAGCAACTACTAAAGGGGATATAACTGATGATGGAAAAAAAACTTGAGCTCGTATTCCAGAATAGTCGTAGGAGCCATCTGAGGGGGATAAGGAAGGAAACCATTTTTTCCTTGAAATTTGTCTTTGGGTAAAACGAGGAAATTGACCTTACAAATAATTTTTAAAAAAGTTAATAAGTTTCTTAATTTATAAATCAAAATATCTTGTGTATAGATATAATATTACCTTCTTGTAAACCTGGGAAATAAACTTGTACACTAGGCGTTAAAATCACAAATACTAAGCAAAACTTCCTCTCTTTCGAAATGGCAGCTTGAAAATGAAGCGAAATCCGCCAAGAGTAGCTCAGGAGTCGCTAAAGACAGAGGAAATTTCGCTATAATCATAGGTAAAACCCAATTGGGTTCAGAAGACGGGAGATATGTTTTGGATCAAGTAAAGTTTACGACCCCTCGTACATTAGATAACCTGACCTAACCTAACAATTTGGGTAAGAATAGGAGGGGAGGAAGTTTTTTTTTTCTATTTTAATCCCGAAATTGAATATATTCTTCATATTTGTCTTTGTTTACTAAATGTAAAATCAATATTTTTTTCTTTCATTGCTAAAAGAACGCAATCATCGCTATATTCCAGTTTTAGCGATAACGCTAAATTCTAGATCGTATATTAACCGCGTAGTATTCCATTTTCCAACGTAAGGTAATCAGGAAAAAGAAAAAAAAAAGAGTACGTCAGCTCTTGGGCAGCTTTCACACCAAAGTGGCACGTCGCACGTGGCATGCCAGTTGAAAATGAGCATACGGAAATATATGAAATCTTTCACACAGAAGTGGCGTGACACGTCCCATGTGCCACGTGCAACTTCCGACACAAGTCACACGTGGCACATGCTACGTGTGACGCCACTTCTGTGTGAAAGGTTTCATATATTTCCGGGTGTTCGATATCAACTGGAGTGCCACGTGGCATGGCACGTGTGACGTGCCACTTTGGTGTGAAAGTGGCCTTACGTGTATATTTACAGACTCGCCTTCAGTGTTGCAATTCGTTAAAACGAATTTCTCTCTCTCTCTCTCTCTCTCTCTCTCTCTCTCTCTCTCTCTCTCTCTCTCTCTCTCTCTCATATATATATATATATATATATATATATATATATATATATATATATATATATATATATATATATATATATATATATATATATATATATATGAGGCGTTAGGTCGAGGGTTCGCGCCCCGTCACGGTCTGAGGTTAGCAAGGGCATGCACTCAGGGTAACGATTACATCTGCCAAAACAAGTCTTTCGCAAGAAGGCAACCATCCTAGCCCTTGGTTGAAAAGGGAGTCTGTGACGTAAAACCGGAACGATATATATATATATATATATATATATATATATAATATATATATATATATATATATATATATATATATTATATATATACATATATACATATATATATATATATATATATATATATATATATATATATATATATATATATATATATATATATATGATATATATAGTCGCCGTGGCTCAGTCGGTAGCGTCTCCGACTCTGAGGCGTCAGGTCGAGGGTTCGCGCCCCGTCACGGTCTGAGGTTAGCAAAGGCATGCACTCAGCGTAAGGATTACATCTGCCAAGACAAGTCCTTCGCAAGAGGGCAACCGTCCTAGCCCTTGGCTGATAAGGGAGTCCGTGACGTAAAACCGGAACAACCGGAACATATATATATAATATATATATATATATATATATATATATATATATATATAATCAAACAAGCACATTACCATATGTGAAAACATGAATAATTTTTACCCCGACAGGGACTCGAACCTAGGACACAAAATTGCTGTGCCAATGCGCTACCAACTACACCACAGAAGGTCTAAAAGGAAAAAAAAATCACAGCTTTTATCTGCTATATTAGGAATGAACGCATTATATCTGAATGCCACTCTGTTGGTAGTGCCTTGCCATAGTAATTATGTGTCCTAGGTTCAACTTCCTGTCTGGGTAAAAGCGATTCATGTTTTCACATATGGTAATGTGCTTGTTTGAGTACTGTTGGTTCAAAATGAGATTGGGAGTTGAATTAAATGCTAAAACGAAGCCACGAGTGAGGTTGGGGAAACTGTAATATGAACAGAGTTGCATTCAGATAGAATGCTTTCATTCCTAGTATAGCAAATATAAGCTGTAAGGTTTATTTTTCCCTTTTAGCCTTTTGTGGTTGTAGTTAGTAGCGCCTTGGCACAGTAATTAAGCAATTATGTGTCCTAGGTTCAATAAAATAGGGGTAAAAACATATATATATATATATATATATATATATATATATATATATATAGAGAGAGAGAGAGAGAGAGAGAGAGAGAGAGAGAGAGAGAGAGAGAGAGAGAGAGAGAGAGAGAGAGAGAGAGAGAGAGAGAGAGAGAGAGCGTTTTAGTAAATTCCTGTACAGAAAGAGATGAAGAAGAAGCGAAGAATACCGTCAAGTCCTGACCCCGTCAACAACCTCAACTCCTCAATAGCAACAAAACAACATGAGTGGGATAATCCATATTTCTCGACATCTAGGGAATTTTCCTCACTTATGTAGGAAAAATTTATTACCACTGGCTTCATCTGCGTCCATATCACAGTTCGGTATTGTGAAATATGGCCACTATCACGATAAAGTGGCCAAAGCAATGTGTGATGAACATGTGATGAGGACGAGAGCTCTTATATCACGTTCTTTAACCAGCCATCTAGATAATTCGAGAACTTTCTCTCCGTCTTTTTGGAATGCGACATACCAACCATTTTTGTCAAACGGGGATTTTAGTCATAGAACAAAGGTATAATAGTGTTCTACACTTTTTTTATTTTATTTACTGATACACTATGTAGGTTAGGTTAGGTAAGGTGTTTGGAGTTCAGTTTCCATTGTTAGGTTGCGTAACAGAATAGTGTAATATTACTTTGTTTTAAGAGGATTTTGGTCTGTACTTTCAATAGAATTATCGAATTTTGTTTACACTAGTGACCTCATGACCACTTGTAAAATTAAAAAAACTCCATATTTTATTTAGACCCAGTGACTTGCCGTTATGAATATTAATAACCAAAGATCATCCTAGGGTTGCAATTCTTTACAAGATCTTATGTCTTATGAGCTTTAGGATATTAATTTGATCTTATTTAGAAGAGTAATCCTACGGTTCTCCAGGGATACTCATATTTACAAGGCAAATTATTTCATTTAATCTAACAAATTCTGTGGTTATATAATTGGATCTTATTTAGAATTGTAATCCTACGGTGCTCTAAGGATACTTATATTTACAAGGCAAATTATCTCATCTAATCTAACAAAGTTCGTGGTTATTTAACTTTATATGGGATCCGGAGGTTAGATATCTATATAAGATAACTTTTTTTTCCTATCAGAGTATGAGCACATGAACATACTGTTCTATCACTAACTCCACGTTTCTAATATAGATAATACTCAGTTATTATAGAATGCATAGTGCCTTTAAGCAATAATTTAGCCTATGAGGGAGAAAACAAGCTCAACTCACTGCTTACCCCCAGCTTGGATCAGTGGGGGGTAAATTTTTAGAAGAGGAGATTCTGAGCAAAACATTCAATATACGCTTTCCATCCCCCCCTGACCCCTAACAATCACAGGGGGAAGTGTTTGGAATCGGGGTTTTGGGTGGAGGAAAGCAAAAACGAGTTCGCTGCTGCAGAAATGAAGTACAAAAACCTTTATTTCACAAAGAAAAGTGTCGAAAAAATGCAGTTTTGGTGCGTCCTAACCTAACCTCACCTTTCGGAATGTGCCCTCCCTACCTGGGGGCTTTGCCCCTGGACCCCATTAGGGGAAGTTTTTCCCTAGCCTGGGGCTATGCCCCAGACCCCCCTTAGGGGTACAAACAAAGTGGCTCATTTTTTAAAACTTCGTCCCTTCAATATTGAGAGGAGGCACCTGGTAATTATGGGGTTCGTTATTATTGTCTTAGTGAGATCTATCATTCTTTTTATATAAAAAAGCCATATTCCTTGAATCCCCATAACTAAAATTATACTCAGTTGAGAGGATTGATGTCAGGAAGGTCACCCGGACAGAGAACTTTAAGCCAACACCTACTCTGGTCTCCGAGAGACTAGTTAGATAAAGCTACCCTATATGAACATAAGAAAAGCTGCTGATAAAGAAGATGGTACTTTTGTACAATATAATTAAGCTTGGATTAGGCTAGCTTTACATAATGTAAGGTTTCACTATGCTTACCTTGCTTTGTTAGGTGGTTAGATAGGGTTAGGTTAGGTAAAGAGAAGTTGCTAAGAGTTTGTTGGTACAAATTCATTTCTTATCATAATTATGTGGGATACTAATACTGTATATTTTAAGAATATGCATTTTTTTTTAAGACCATATGTAGTTATATCTTTATATTCAGAGTAAAGATAATACTTTTACTGATTGGCAGTTAATCAGGTATTACTGTGTTGTTTTACATCTCATACTTGGGGTTATAATCAATCTTAGCACAGTGGGATTGGGTATTTTATGGAAAAAAAAGGAAGACGGAAATCACCACTTGCCTTGACCAAGACCAACTTTGTAGTTATGCTTTTAATGCTATTTTTTTCTCTTACAGCTGCTGGTGCGCAGCTATTGCTCGCAACATGGTGAGGGAAATGATAGCGCCAATAGTGGCGGCCATCAAGGAGGCGGATCCAAGGTAACTAGATTACTTTTGTCTGTAATGAACTCCAACACTTCAGTAACAGGGTTTTTTTTTTTTTTTTTTTTTTTTTTTTTTTTTTTTTTTTTTTTTTTTTTTTTACAGTATACAAAAGTCAAAGCAAAGAGGCAAAACAAAAGATTGACTCCTTGTGGAAGAAAAAATACAGAGAAAGAGATTCCCAGTCTCCTCGCTCCCCCCCCATTTGCTTTTATGACATGCAGGGCAATGCCATCAGGCAATTCATTCCTCCTCGTATTGGTAGTGGGAATAATATATCTTGAATGCTGATTGGTATTAAATCTAACAAAGAGAATGCACAACTTTTGGCATTGGCTGCATGCCGAGTAATGCTTGCAGGATGGAATAAGCCAGGTAGAGACCAGCGCAAAGCATGATTGATATTGCGATTAACATTGAAATATTAATTTTGTAATTTGGTAAATAATTAGCTTCATAATGGATATATTTGTAGAATTAAATGATATGGTTTCGAGACCACTGTTTTTTCCTCTAGCCAGGGTGCCATTGACTCCAGCTTCACCTCCGTAAGTGATGCTATTATTTAATTTCAGGGTGACTCCGAGGATGGCCCTATTATGATGAATTTGCCGGCTACAATGAGCGTCCCGGAAGTCTGGCCAAATGTTCCGGTCATCGCCATCAGCCGAAACCCCGTTTTCCCTAGGTTCATTAAGATTGTCGAGGTGAGGTTAGGTTCTAGAATTAGACGTACTGTATCGATAATTTTATTGATGCTCTTTTGGATACATCATCCTCATCGTGTCTTTCGGCTGCTTCCGTCAGGGGTTACCACAGCAGATCAATCATCATCTTATCGCCTATCCCCTGCGTCCTTCTCAGTCGCGCTACACACCTTCATGTCATCCCTCACCACAACCATAAACCTTTTCCTTTGCCTACCTCTCCCTTTCCTGCCTGGCATCTCCTTCCTTATCATCCTTTGCCCAATGTACCTCTCATCCCTCCTTGGCACATGCTCTCTCTCCATGTCCCTAAACCATTGTGTTCCTCAATAAGTGTTAATTCTTTTCCCCTTTAATTACTCGGAAAAATTTATTGATATACTTAAATAACTCATTATACCACCACAGTAACACTATGGTTAGAGTGCTTGACTCTAGAAGTGACACACCTGTGTTCAAGCCCACCGTGTTGCTTAAGGAAGGTCATCCAGCCTTTAGTACCCAGTTCTCACCTGTCTATGTCCACTCCCATTGAAATGGGAAATTAATTTTGATGCATAAAAGTTGTTTGCTTTATGTGTCACAATTAATTATGGGGAGTTCTTATCATTTTCTGGCATTAATATGATAATATTTCACACAGGTATCAGATAAAGACGTCATAGATCTTATTAGAAGAAAAGTACGCTTAAATCAACCTTATGCTGGTGTCTTCATGAAGAAGAGTGAGAGGTAAGAAATGGATTGATTGTATTATTTTTAGTTACAGAACCAAGTGAAGATACACATGCATGCACGCACATGCAGATATGTACAATGGTCGCAATCTATCTTGTAAGGGGGGTGTCCGAGTCAAAGCACACATTCACCAGTAGCTATTTTACCTCAGTCACTCCCCTAAGCTCCTCGGAAATAAATAGATACCACAGTCTCCCTCCACCACCACCCTTTTTGGGTCATCCACAAGGTATATGGGAATATATGGATCGTAATATTGAAGAACATTAATGATTTTGGATTTGTTATTTAAGCCTATGTTGTTGCTTTTACTTATGTGATGTCAAATTCCTGCTGGTTTGATATATTCAATACAAGTCTGTTCAAGATCGATTTGCACATTTATGGTGTATGTATCCTTTGCAGTGATGAACGCGAAGTTGTGGATTCCATGGCAGACCTCTATCCCGTGGGAACGTTTGTGCAGATCCACGAATTGCAGGATATGGGAGACAAGATACGCATGATTGTGATGGCGCACAGGCGTATTGCAATGACAGCTGTCCTCCAAGACGAACCACTGGAAGAAGAAAGAGTGTTAGCTGAAAAAGGACACGGTAGGGAATATTTTTTTATGAAATTATATTTTTTACATGAAAATAGGCTTTGGAAGTGACCCAAAATATCTGACGTATTTTATAATATTTCAACATCAGAAGAATATTAAACCATTGAAATGTCATGTTTCATTGTGCAAAATCTATTCAATGGGATATATATATATATATATATATATATATATATATATATATATATATATATATATATATATATATATATATATATATAATATTATATATATATATATATATATATATATATATATATATATATATATATATATATATATATATATATATATATATATATATATATAATGCCACTTAAGGGTCAAAAGAAGTTTATAATTTAGCCTCTATACTTCTTTTATCCCCAACTAATTGGTGTCCACCCCCATTCAGATGGGGATTAATAGTGACATAAGAAACGGAAACTGGGGGACCACAGTTGTGCACTGGTTAGAGCACTCTATTCAGAACATGATTAGACCCACTGCTGGGTGTTAGGAAGGGCAACCAGTTGACATTCTCCAGCTCTTCAGAACATGATTAGACCCACTGCTGGGTGTTAGGAGCAGCTCCAACCTTGTCTGGAGAATAGTAACAAATAAAGTAGCAAACAGCATGTTCTTGAGTAATTGAAATTTGTGTGATTTTAACTTTATATTACATGTTATGAGGCAAAGATGTTTTTGTATAAAGCATGGAGTGGTGTGAGAGAGTGAGTGAAAGAGAGAGGTTAGATGTGAGTGAGTGAAATAGAGAGATAATTGCGAGAGTGCATGAAAAAAAAGAGAGCTAAATGTGATAGTGAGTTAAAGAGAAAGCTAGATCTGAGAGAGTGAGTGCAAGAGATAGCTAGTTATGAGAGAATGAGTGAAAAAGATAGCTAGATATGAGAGAGTGATTAAAAGATAGAGATGTAAGAGAATGAGGGAAAGAGAGTTAGAGTGGTTGAAAGATAAAGAATAGATGTGAGAGTGATTGAAAGAGAGAGACTATATGTGAGAGAATGAGTAAAAGAGAGAGCTAGATGTGAGTGAAAAAGTCTAGATGTAAGAAAGTGAGTGAAAGAGAAAGAGCTAGATGTGTGCAAGAGAGAGAGCTAGAGATCCTACATCCCTGTTCAAATCTTTTATAGCTAATGTAGAGCTTCGTCTACCACCATTCAACACACCTTTTACAGTAACCTTGGAGGAGCCCCCGGGAGAAGTGCAAGAGGGCAGCGAAAACAAACTCCGTAAACTTCTTCGTAGACGCCGCAAAACTTCGGATGAACCAGCACAGGTAGCAATATTTACTTGTCCTTTTGATAGTACATGTTGAAATTAATTATTCTAGAATTTCAAATCCAGAAAATCGTTTGTTAATCTTTTAATTTGCTTAATAGAAATCTACTATTTTTTTTTTTTTTTTTTCATACAGAAGAGTGATTCATTCAGTTCTGAGGACAATGAAGCAGAAATTATCTCAGAAAAGACTGATGCTTCTACGCAGACGCCTCCTCCTCCTCCCAAAGTTTTAATGGCACAGGTTGAGAATGTGACTCACGATAAATTCCAGACGACCGAGGAAGTTAAGGTTGGTTTCCAGCCCTCATGTTGTTGTTGCTTGATCGAACAGCCCCAAGTCTCCAAAGAAGGCCAGTACTGACTCCGGTCTTTCCCACAGAGCTCTTGTGGAGTGTATGTTGTGTTGTTGGTATATGTGGTTGTGTGCACTGCAGTCTGCCATAATGTGTGTGATTGTATGAGTTGTTGTTACATCCTGGACAAACATTGCTGGCGTAGTCATTCAGCCTCCTCTTATAGCTCAAATGGGCTGGAAGGTGCTTACATCTTGGCTGTCAGTCCTTCTCTCCCTTATTGCTCTTCTTGCACAAAACAAGTTTTGTAAAGAGTTAGATACCCTCAATCAATTTTCCAACCGTTTGGTTATGACTTTTACAATCTTAATTTAGTATTTCCAGAGTCCAGTTTGCGATTTTTGGCCCAGCTTTGTTCGTCAGGTAGACTATATTTGTCATGTATTTTGAAAACCTGCTACCTCACTTTGTTGTTGTTAATATCAAAGAGACTTTAATAGGGAAAAAAAAAATCCTTTTACTTGTTAGGTATTAACTCAGGAAATCACCAGTGAGACTATAAAGAAGGATGTTTTTTTTTTAACTTGTTAAGCATTTACTCAGGAAATCATCAAAATAACTGCTATCATTGAGACTTTAAAGGAAAAAAAATTTTACTTGTCAGGCATTAACTCATGGAATCATCAAATTATTCACTATCAATGAGACTTTATGGAAGAAATACTCTTTCACTTGTCAGGCATTACCTCATGAAATAATCTAAATAGGTGCTATCAATGAGACTTCAACAAAAAGGTATTCTTTTACTTGTCAGGCATTAACTCAGGAAATTATCAAAACCATTCGTGATATCATAGCACTGAACCCCTTGTATCGTGAGAGCGTCCAGCAGATGATACAACACGGACAGCGAGTTGTGGATAATCCTGTCTATTTGGCAGATCTGGGTGCGTCTTTAACGTCTGCCAACTCCTACGAATTACAGCAGGTCTTAGAAGAAACTCAGGTGGGTTTGTATTTTCAATTGTAGTTATTTTAGGATAGAGACAGATTTTTCAATATACAGGTATATTGTATACTGTTTTCAGTTAGTAGCTTCAGCATGTTATAGGAATGAGTGTAGAGAGATTGTATAATGTTGTAAAAGACTGATTTCTGTATTGAACATGTAACATGTCGCGTGTAATCTCTTCTTCTCGCAGATTCCAAAGAGACTGATGTTGGCATTATCCCTTCTCAAGAAAGAATATGAATTAAGCAAATTGCAAGCATCTATTGCTAAGGTAAAGACTTTAGTCTTGCTAATTTAGTAGTAGCAGCAGTTGTAACAGTAATAGTAGTCAGTGAGTACACCTTTGAAAATTACTTCAGGCATTTGAAAAGACATGCACATAGCATTATTGTGACCTGTATTTAAATTCAAAATTTAAATTCTCTTGGAGAATGTTGAACCCAATAGAATATATTGTTTTATATGTGGCATGCTAAGCCTAAGGTGGAACACATTCAAAATATTATGTACGATAGTGTAGTAACTGGATTTGGCAAAAGTTCATTATTTCTACAAGTTTTCTATAGTATTGTTTATTATTTTACCAGTTTATTATGTTGCAAATTTATTTTTACGGTTTTTAAATTTCCCAGGTAAGCGCTTAACTGGGTAAGTGACGAATCTGTGTTCGAGCCCACTGCAGGGTATTAGGAAGGGCACCCAGCTTAAATTTCCCAGCTCCATCCTGTCTGTATCTACCCCATTCGGATGCAGATTAATAATGACTCATGAAACGGCAAACAGCAATAAGATATTCGTTGGCAAAGTTTTTTATATTTAATTTCTTTCCAGGAAGTGGAAGAGAAAGTGAGATCACAACATCGTAAGTACATGCTTCAGGAACAGTTGAAGGTGATCAAGAAGGAATTGGGTATAGAGAAAGAAGACAAAGATGCTATTGAGGAAAAATTTAGAGCTAGGTTAAAGGTATGAGAGTCCTATGCATAAAAAGTTTTTCCATACTGTTATTTCCATGATTTTGAGGCTTAAGTGCTTCTTATTTTTGTCTTTGATATTTATTAGAAATTCCATAATTTCTCCCTCCTGCTTCAGTAATCGCCCGGCTGATCGAAGCTTCTCCCTGGTTCTAATGACCTGTGAGGGGCAAGCGTTGGTTGTGGTAGTTTGGCCTCTTATGCTGCTCCTCTTCTGAGTTACTTGGCTCTTACTCTTGGTATCACCCAGCTGTTCTTAGCTATTGTGGAAGACTGCACTGGCCTCTTTCACTGATCCTCTTCAGAGGTACTTGGCTCTTACTCTTGTTATCACCCAGCTGTTCTTAGCTATTGTTGAAGACTGCACTGGCCTATTTCGCTGCTCCTCTTCTGAGTTACTTTTGGTATCACCCAGCTGTTTTTAGCTATTGTGGAAGACTGCGCTGCTTACAACCGCATAAACCAAACACGTTACATGTATTCCCTGAGAGTTCTGTGGGAAAACCAGAGATCAGCAGTGGCCTTCCATTGGGACTCAGGGTTGCTCAGTCAGGCAGATAAGAGAACAACAAATACAACTAACCTGATAGTTGGAAGGAAAAATTTCTTCCGTGTATTTCTGATTTTCGTATGTGACAACTGAAAGGGATATCCTTAGGAGGGAGAGAATTCAACCTTTGGTATCTTTGGTTGAAGGGATGATGATGTGCAGAGTATGGCGAAGCTCTACTGACTTTCCATGTTGTTCAGTTGTGGCCACCTTGCTAATTTTAGCGAGATAACATTGGATAAAAGTGGAAAGGATGCACGGGATATGATAAAATTGCTGCTTTCTCTTTGTTTCCTAATTGTGGTCACCCAGCTGACCTCAGCAAGATGTCATCAATGTACTCTTCACCTCGAACACCGTGCAGTGCAAATGGACTTATAAAATTTTTTTAGTTGCTTTAAATATGGTAATTGTATGTTTAAGTTCCAGACTATATAATATACCAATACCTCATATATGGCAGTTAGTCTGTCTATGTACAAAAGCCATAATCCCTCATTTAATTAGATTGGTTGAGTCAAGGCAAAAAACTGGACTTTGTTGGAGGAAAGTACTAAGTAGGGGATTGACATGCAGGGTAACATAGAGGTGGTATTCTTGGCCCCCATTTGCGTCAGTTAATAACCTCATAATAAAGAAGTAATTTCTTTTTCAACAGGATAAAGAAGTCCCCAAAGCTGTTCAAGATGTAATCGACGAAGAGTTGAATAAACTTGGCTTCTTAGATAATCACTCGTCCGAATTTAATGTGACGAGAAACTACCTGGATTGGCTGACGATGTTACCTTGGGGTGTCACCTCTAAAGAAAATCTTAATCTGGAACAAGCGAGAGAAATCCTAGATGAGGACCATTATGGTATGGAGGATGTCAAAAAGAGAATATTAGGTAAGGAAGGAATTGGTTTTCATATAAAGGACATTCTCTCAAGGTAATGGTCACATACTGCCAAAACCAAAATCCTTCTAAAGGAGGCACCGTCATAGCCTTTAAAGAAAAGGGAGTCACTAATGTAAAACCGCATAATCGTACTTATACAGTACTGTATGGAATTGCTGCGGAATGTATGCGTTTACAATCACCTAGTCAGACTAAAAGAATTCCCAGATCCGGTAAAGTTTAGCAACTCTCAGTACATTAAATTACCCCATAAATATTTAGGTCAGGTTAGGGTAGGTTAGGTTAATACCAATTGTTGTATGTATTAACTTAACCTAGCTTGACAATTTACGAAGTTATTTAATATATTGGGGGTTGCTAATATATACCTGACCCGAATTCCCTGTGCAAGATTAGTTGGCAAACATAAACCAGTCCCTCTCTCATTAACACGAAGGCATATGAAGGAATTACTGGGAAAATAAAGCCAATTGGTGTACAAATGTCTTGGTGTTTGTTCAGTATTTATTGCTGAGAGTATCTTGCATTGAAAAAATTATTTATATTTTGTATTAGATTATTTAGTCCATGAACTATTTACTGTGATCTTTACAATTAATATTTTTCATCTATTCTTTTATTTTAGAATTTATTGCCGTTGCGCAACTACGTGGCACAACGCAGGGCAAGATTTTATGTTTCCACGGGCCGCCAGGTGTGGGCAAGACTAGCATTGCCCGTTCCATCGCGCGGGCATTGAATCGAGAAGTAAGAATATCAGTTTTGTGTAATGTGGAATTAAGATTTATATTATGCCGTCTATGATTATACTTCTTGTGGTGGGAGAGAGTCTTTGGAGGTCATAATAAGTGGCTAAAGTTGAGAGGAGAGCTAAGAAAAGTATATTGCAGTGTATTGAAAAACCAAAAATACACTTAATGATAGTAATTACAATGGTAGATATAGTAAAAATCACATATATTTATTTTTATGCAAAAACCATAATTCTCCTTATAATGGAGGTGGCTGAGTCAAGGCAAAAAACCTAGACATTTTGTGGGAGGATAATACAAAGAAGAAAATTTGCAGTTCCCTTGCTGCACCCCATTCAGTCAAATTTTACGAAATGCAGGGGAATTTGGAAGAGTTAATCTTGCCCAGTTCCTTAAAAGAATATTGAATGAAGCTTTACACTAATTACTTGAGTTTTTATTTTTATTTTAATTTCCTATTTATGATACTAATAACTTTGTAGATTGTGATATTAATCCACTCTTTACTGTTTAGTACTTCAGGTTCAGCGTTGGAGGTATGACAGATGTAGCAGAAATCAAAGGTCACAGAAGGACATACGTTGGTGCAATGCCTGGAAAATTAATTCAGGTAATATATCAATACTTAGAGATGGATTACTCTTGTTACTTTATTAAAGATTCTTTTTCAGCACTGATTATTGTAATTTCCCTCTCAGTGGTTAATATCACGTCAATTAGGCTATCTCTTGATTATTAGATTATTATTTTTATATATCTACTTCTGGAATAGAAGTAAGAATATATATAATACACCATTTTATGTGTCACAGTTAATCCTCATGCAAATGGGTTGGAGATGGTGAATTAAGGCTGGATGCCTTCCCAGTACCCCACATTTGGCTTGAACACAGGTTTGTCACTCTGCGAGTCGGGGCTCCTAACCTTTTTGCTATTGCATTCCCTCGAAGAAGAATATAAGAATACATGTGCAAAAATTCATGTAATAATATTCGTCCTCGTTGGTGTTGTTGAAGCTAACCAAGAGGGATATGGAAGGAAAGGCCTGGCAGTCCCAACTTCCCTGAATATTTTTTTTTACTGCTTAGCAGCTGTTTAATGGTGAGGATTGGCAAGATACAATAAGTGGAACTGATGATGCATAGAGTATGGTGCAGCCTCGTTGCCTCTCGTTTTATTCTGTCATGGCCACCTCTGGCTTTCATCTATCTGTATACACCATCACGTTGAAAAAATAAATCACACGAATTAACGTTTGTCCTTGCATGGTGCTACTGGGTATCTTTCCTTCCAGTGCCTAAAGAAAACAAAGACGGAGAATCCCGTCGTCTTGATCGACGAAGTGGACAAGATCGGTCGAGGATATCAGGGTGATCCTTCCGCCGCCCTTTTGGAACTTCTCGATCCAGAGCAAAATGTCAACTTCTTAGACCATTACTTGGACGTCAGTGTGGATTTATCAAAGGTAATTAACTTCCGATGAATGTGTGCTCTGACTCTTATTGCAGCCATTGTATGTCTGCAATATGTTGGTAGTGTCATATCCTGTGATTATATATGATTGTAACCATTCATCATTCTTCTTTTTGTACTTGCTTCATACGAAATTGAAAATTTTTATTGTATTGTGGTGTTTGCTTATTTTTATTCAGGTATATTATACTTGGGTATAGTTTTGGTCTATAAAAGAAATGTAATCATTGTTTCAATGTGCAGTATTTATTAGGTAGAGTTCTGGCAATATTGCATATCTGAATCAGCACTCATATGTTATCCATGTATTTTGTTTATATTTATGCACATTCATTGACATATCCAGTCTCCTTGCATGCTCTGAAGTCATACGAAATTGTGCATTTTCATTTTCTTATGGTATTTATGCAAGTATGTATGTTAATATTTAGAGATGAGAAGCCTGTGACAACTTCATTAATGGAAGAAGAAACCCACTGTAGAGTAGATATTTTTATTACTGATCAGTACACAATATCAAGCTTTACAACAGGAGACCACATGGATTGTATCTTAAAAATGCCTTCAGTGGAAAGCGAGAACTTGATATTGTGTAATTAATCGGTAAGCATATCTACTCTACTGTGGGTTTCTTTTTCAGTATTAAAATTCTATATTGTGGTACGTTCCAGGTCTTGTTCATATGCACAGCCAATGTCTTAGACACGATACCCGAACCTCTGCGAGACAGGATGGAAATGATTGATCTGTCGGGGTACGTGGCTGAAGAAAAGCTGGCCATCGCCAATAGGTACCTCATTCCCACTGCTCAAAAACTTAGTGGCATACCTGCAGAAAAGGTTAGATTTCTTTTAATTTTGAATAAGATTCATATTTTGGTGAGTTAAAAAGATGGCCGCAATAGCAGCATGCAGGGAACACAGAGAAGGCATTCTTCCGCCCCCCGAGAAGCGAAAAGGAACCTAGAATTCTGTTTTAAAATAAATTAACATAGTTTATATTCTCATAGGTTTGCTAACACATTGAGGTATATTGGTTTTTTATGAAATGTCAGTGGGACTAATAGTAGTCTATGCTTTTCAATCCATGCCAGATTAAATTTCTATTTTTAAAAGCTAGTTGTTATGGGGTCTGTAATAATTATTCAAATTTTCCTTTAGTTAAAACTAGAAGACTTGGCCATTGAGAAACTGATCAAACAGTATTGTCGGGAAAGTGGTGTCAGAAACCTCCAAAAGATGATAGAAAGAATCATGAGAAGAGCTGCATACAACATTGCCAGCGGACAGACAGAAGACGTGGCCGTTTCCGTGGAGAATCTGGAATCCTTTGTCGGGAAGCCTAAGTTTAGTCATGACAGAATGTACAACACCACCCCTCCAGGCGTTGTCATGGGTTTAGCATGGACGGCTATGGGTAAGTGTTGGTGCCTATAATACTAAGTAAATAAAGTGATGAATGGAATTCCAAGTTAATATGTGATGGTCATGAGTATTACCATTATTTTACCAGTATCTCTATACAGCAGATGCCATACTTCCCCTTGAAAGGGTGGCGTTAGAAACATAGAGAACCTTTGTTTCTCATCAGCAGTAAGATTTCAACTCACCGGTTAGCGGTTGACGTGGCTGTCAAGTAATATCATAATGGCATTACAAAAAACACATTGTTAAGGGATGTGGCGTCACATGGGATTACAGCCATAAAGCGTGATGCATTGTAATCTTGTGTATCTATGCTAGAAACTCACTGACTAACAAGCAATAATTGTAAATAATAATACAAACATTTTGACAGGTGGATCAACATTGTACATAGAAACAACGAGACGACCTGTGGAAGGAGACAAAGAGGGCAGCTTTGAAGTAACGGGACACTTAGGAGATGTCATGAAAGAATCAACGAGAATAGCCTTCACGTATGCCAAGCAGTTTGCCAGTGATATATTCACTGGGAACACTACACTCAATAAATCACATATACATCTTCATGTTCCTGAGGTAAAGGCTTAAGTAGGGAGTACAAAGAATATTTTTTTACCTCATTTAATACTGAATTAATTTTCTTACTAAGTTGTTTCTCTTGCAGAAGTCATCTAGTTTATAGTCTGACTTTTTCCAGCTTGGCTCATAATAATAATAGTAATAATAATAATCATAATAATAATCATAATAGTAATAATGATAATGATAATATTCGATGATACTAACTAAAACCTACCCATGTATTAATATACAGTATATGTTAATGTCCTGTACTGTATAATTACTGTATTGAAATTCATTAATATTGTATACTTTATGTTTTATATAGTAGTTAAGTGTCTCTAGCTTAAGTACTGTACAGTACTACATATGTATATATTGTAGAGTACTTTTTTAACCTAAACACAACTTAGCAATTCTACTTATGAACAGACTTGTGGAACCTAAATCTTTCGTGAGTTGGGGAGTGTCTGAGATAATATTCATTATTTATATTTACAGGGAGCCACCCCAAAGGACGGTCCAAGTGCTGGGGTAACCATAGTGACGGCACTTGTCTCCTTGGCCCAAGGGAAGCCCGTTCGTCAAGACATTGCCATGACTGGTGAACTGTCATTAACGGGCAAGGTTCTGCCTGTGGGTGGTATTAAAGAGAAGACTATTGCTGTAAGTTTATTTATATTACTTATTTTAAAATTTGTGTCATACCCCACTGAAGCTAAGTAGGATTTTGTCTGCAGTTGTGTCACTTATAATCCCTATTTGAACAGGGATAGACACAGACAAGTTAGAGCTGGGAAATTATCTAGCAGGGTAGCCATACCCAGATAAATAAACAAAAATTTAGCAGGGCTTCCTCTTATCCCCCATCTTCACTCTGTTTATTGGCCGATTGTATAAAGGAAAATGAATCCTTCAGTCTCCCAACCACTTTTGTGGTCATTTATGACATGCTTAAATTGTATACATATTTGCTATCCGCAAGTTGCTTTCCCTTCTGTAGCTCTCTGGATTATAGAATTGGACTTTTTACTTAGTTTATGATAATAAGAATAATAACAATGATAATTATACTAGCAAAAGAAAGAACATTTATTCAGGGGAAAAAGGAATGCTAACCCTTTATTTGTCATATTTTGCAATTCATATAAGGGACACAGTACATGATTATAGATCAACAGTGGAGCTGCAGTAGAACATATTGGAAATCCTGAATAATGTTTTGATTTCACTGAATACAAACTGAGTTACTTCTGTACAGGCTAAGCGCGTAGGGGTAAACTGCATCATCCTGCCTTCGGAAAACAAAAAAGATTTTGCGGATTTGCCCAAGTTCATAACTGACGGTTTGGAGGTACATTTTGCTGACCGCTACGAAGACGTCTACAAAGTCGCTTTCCCTGAGTAAATGAGACATCTTTACTTTTTCCCTCCATGCATAGATTTTTTTCTGGTGCTGCAAGTTCCTCAAAATATTCCACACACATATACAAAGACCCCTGACCCCTAATGTAAAAACTTAAATGTTTTTATACACACACATACATATCCATTGGCCACAATCCCCCTTGTTAGGGGGTGGCCTAGTCAAAGCACACATTCACCATAAACTAGTCTGTCTCAGTCACTCCTTTTTATCCCCAGAAGCTAAAATAAAGTGACCAAGGTATAGCTTCTGGAAAATGTGTGCTTTGACTTGGTACCCTCTTACAAGGGTGATTGCAGCCAATGTGTATATGTGTAGGAGTGTATATTGGTGTAATGAAAATCTTTTGTATTATTTCGCTAGGTGAAAGTTTAATGGTTCTCCTATTTTGTATATATGTTGGACAGCAGGAATACCCTAAAAATATATTAAAATATAAAAAAGAAAAGCACAAAGAAATCAATTGTTTATGAGCTGGCATGCGTTATGCACACAGAAACTGAGATATTAATGGTAGCAATTGTGGGACCAGAAGGCTACAATTTTGATAGTTATATCTGTGGAATGTCAGAGTGATTGTAATTACAGTGCAGTGAAGAAGTAATACTCGAGAAATCCTGTATTTTATGGAGAAGAGGATAATAGTTATAGTACTTTTGTGTCTGTTGCAAATGTACATATATATATATATTTTTTTTGCAAGTAAGTTTGCAGTATAATTTAAAAAAACTTCCGTTTCAAACCATATGTTGCCCTTGTTCTGTTGTGACCTCTTTGCTAGACTATATGGGGAACTGAGTAATCAGGTGGAAAGGGACTTAGGCATTCAGAAGTGGTAAGACTGTCCCTGAGGGCATGGTATATAATCATTGCTTATTGACGAATTACCTTTTACTGTTATCCAGCCTTGTCTTTGCACAGAAGCTCTAAAGTTGTTTGCCACAAAGACAACTTAGTATTTTCATTGTGCCGCTGGAGTTGAGAATCATTGTTATGCTGTGTTTGAATGCACTGTTTTTGGTGTCAGAATCAGCTGTCAGCCAAATAAGGGTTGACAGACATGTTGGAGCCAGGGAATTTTGGCAGCTCACAATATACTGGTAAATAAGATCCATAAGATATAGAATGGTTTATTTTTTATCTTACCATATTATAGGGTCATTGAAGGTATACAGTTTTCAGCTTAATAATTAATATAGAACACAGTATAAAGGCAAGTTTAATCCAATTAAGTCATTAATAGAAAAACAACTGCTCTCTCAATCATTAATTTTGTTGATAAAAAAAGGAACCTTCATTAGTGTAATGTGTTTAATGATTATAACTTAATATCAAACTTTAGCTTTCCACTTAAAGCATTTTCAAGATACTGATTATGTAGTCTCCTGTTGTAGAATTCTCCTTCTTAATGTAGGATGAGAACTCTACAACAGGAGACTACATCCCAACCATGAAAATGCTTTCAGTAGAAAGCAAAAGCTTAATACCATGTAATTAATCATTAAACACTAATCTACTGCAGGTTTACTTATCATTTCCATTTCTGTAGTTGTCACTGACATCCTGTCTCGGAGTAGTTTAGTTCTTGTCGTCCTTTTTTTGTAGTGTGAATGAACATATTGTATTTCGTGTTATAAAGAGAAACTATATTTTAAAATAATCTTTTTTGCATTGTGATAAAGATAACTTTCCCAGAAGTGGGTTAAATATGTATTATAGTGAATATTTGTAGTCATTGTTTTTATTATTATTAAACGTGTAAATAAACTGAGAATTGCATTTAATATGTCAGTTGATAGAAAGTGTTTTTTTTTAATCCTTTTTTTTCCCAAATGGTGGAGAGAGAAATTTTCACTATTGTAAGAGGCTACTAACCCCCTAACAGAATATTTTTTTTGAATGTTGCAGTTCAAACTGGATCTAATTTTTTTTATTTAATTAATTGAGAATATAATATCCTTAAGACACTATTAATCTTAATTTAAACTCAAAATATTTATTAATTTTATGAAAAAAATTATAAGTAAAAACTCAAGTTGATGGCCTTTTACTAGTCTATAACAAGTTATCTCATAGATGTACACACAATTTGGTCTATCACTAGATATCTCATACAGAACTTTTGGAGGTGTACAAACATATATTAATCATAAATTAGGATTTAACAACTTCACGAGATATCTCGTGGAAAGTCTAAAGTTTTTAGAAAATACACCATGAGTTATCTCGAGTTAGTACATAAAGAGGTTAACAGTGATTATTTTTATTATTATTATTATTTATATATGCCACAATTAGTCGCCATTTGCAAGGGGAATGGATACAGGTTAAAGCACTAGGGTTTTAAGGATTGATGCCCTTCCTACTTCCCCACGGTGACTCGATCAAAGATCTGTAACCTCCCGAATCAAATGCTCAAGTCCTCTAATAATATCCCTGATGTATGGGCAAACAGAAGTAAGAATAAAACAATTGTTCTCTGCATCAGTGAATAAAATCATCCCTCTAAGAGTGGAAGAAAGACTTTCTCTTATTCGTTGTCTGTGAGGATGGCAGGGTATGCTAAAACTCCAAGCTAGCCTGCTGACTTGACAGACTATGGCACTGTTTTTTTTACATAAAAAATAGCTCCAATCCCCCTTGCAAGGGAGGTGGCCGAGCCAAAGACACACATTCACCATAAGTTAAGGGAAACTTAGGAACACCTGAGTTCTACATCTGGAATCTTCACCCTGAGAAGAGAAAGAATATCTCCTCCATGTTCCCCAAAGTTTCGTAAAAGTTGACTGCAAGGGGACTGGCCTACCCCCCATTGTATTTTCCTCCCATAGAATGTAAAGTTCTTGCATTGATTTGGCCACACCCCTCATATGGGGGGATTATGACTTATGTACACAGTCATCTGTATCTAGCGGTGACAATGGTTTCTCGTTCAATATGAACGAAGTACGTACATGTGACTAAGAGAATGCTTACAAGTATCATTGCTCCGCCTCATTTAGTCAACATTTAAGTCATACTTTAATGTGAAAGAATACAACTACTGATATACAAACTTATGCAATGGCTGCAATCCCCCCTGTAAGGTGGGTGGCCGAGTCAATGCACACATTCACCAGAAGCTAATGTATCTCAATAACTCTTATTGGCTCCTTGGGGATAAAGTACTCCAATAATTCTTCCCCACCATCCTGTCTGAGTCACCTTTAACAAACCGTTCTAATACACCCAAATTTTTTATCAAGATTTTTCTGAACAAATATTACGTTTATAATATTACTCTTAAATAACACAAAAAAATTCTCTACCTTCAATATCTCACACAACAAATTTCATACTGATTGGTTTATTACTCCCATTGCATATACAGTAATCCCTTGCCATATCGCGATTCACCTACCGTAAAGTCAGTGCATTGCGGATTTTTCTTGGGGAAAAAAAAAAAAATTATTGTGACACCAGGACGGGCCAAAAATTAATAAAATAAAACTGCCTTTATCGGGCCTGGGCACGAAGAATACACAAAGTAAAGAGAAACAGAGATGGAGAGTGTAAGGACCTGTCAGATGTGAAGGGATTATAAAAGATGTGTAATGAATAACCAAGAATATTCAGTGTAGCTGGTGCCATAAGCCAACCTACTACTGGATACATGTTTATTTTATATCGCTGATTTTCTGGGTATATGCTATATTTGAGCACGAGGATGCAAACGTTTTGCCGCCTCGGTATCAGCTGATGCACCCTTGCACGCTATTTCCCTGACAATATTACAGTATATCGAAAGTTTGTTTGCTGTTTGTTCTTAGTGCTTTTTTCCAATTTTCTTCATAATATTCGATTGCATTAAGCGGTAGAAGAGGAGGAGGATGCGGGAGAACGAACCTCTAACCAAAACGTTTTGCCGCTTCCGTATCAGCTGTTGCTTATCACTATTCAGGCACAATATCTTACTAAATAAAATATTTATTTACTCACGCTATTTGGGGTTTATCTAATTTTCAAGATTACCCTGTATAGTATTATTAGTATTCCTTGGTTCTAAACATTACTCCATCTCCTTTACATATCGACCCTGCTGCACGAAATCTTAAGGTAAACAAAGTCAGATGAGAGAAAAAGAAAACTATACAATTCGTTACAAAGAAAACGTATATCGTACTGTACATAAGAAACTTATTTGAAATATATATATATATTCTCTACAAGCTATTTCCCTGATGATATTATATCAAAAGTTTGTTTGCTGTTTGTTCTTAATGCTTTTTTTCAATATTCTTCATAATATTCGATCACATTAAGCGGTGGGAGAGGATGAGGATGCGGGAGAACGAACCTCTATCCACAAACGTTTTGGCGCTTCCGTATCAGCTGATACACCCTCGCACGCTATTTCCCTGACGATATTATATCGAAAGTTGTTTGCTGTTTGTTCTTAATGCTTCTTTTTAATTCTCTTCATAATATTCAATCACATTAAGCGGTAGAAGAGGAGGATGATGTGGGAGAATTAACCTCTAACCAAAACGTTTTGCCGCTGATCCTTATTCAGGAACAATATCTTACTCATAAAATATTTATCTACTCACCCTATTTGGGGATTATCTAATTTTCAAGATTATAGTATTATTAATATTCCGTGGTTCTAAACATTATTCTATCTATCGACCATGCTGCACGAAACCTTAAGGTAAACAAAGTCAGTTGAGAGAAGAAGAAAACGTATATAATTCATTACAAAGAAAACGTATATTGTACTGTACATGGGAAACTTAAATGAAACATATATATTCTCTACAAGCTACTTCCCTGACGATATTATATCGAAAGCTTGTTTGCTGTTTGTTCTTAATGCTTTTTTTCAATCTTCATAATATCACGTTCATATAAATTTACGCTTGCGCGCTGTTATTAATAAAGTAAAGGGTGTTTTGTTAACAGTGCAGGGAGGGTTTATACAGTAAAGGTAAAAATAAATGTAAAATACCTATAATGTATATGGTGCTCCTACTTCGCGATTTTTCACCTATCGTGGCGGGTCCTGGAACTGAACCCACGCGATAAATGACGGAGCACTGTATATTACTTGCTTAATACAGTGATATGAATATATATTATTCTCAATTAACCTCTTATTATTCACACTGTATCATCTAATTCCAAGTAAATCTTTATCTGAAATTAGAGTGGCGTTTTCTGCACTATTGCAGCTCTGTTTCACATGAAGATTTTCTTCCTTTTTAGATGAGATATAGGAGAAACTGCTACTACTATGAGACTGACTCTCTTTACTTGCATTCCTTGTTTTACTGGGTTCTTCCATTGCTGCTGAAGTCGGGCTGGGAGTTGGGTCACCTGGAATATAACCATTACAACTGGAATGGGAATAACTCCTGAGAATAATGCCATTACATTCAATCACACTGAGAGATTCCATAAACTTGGCGAGCGATTCGTCTTGCTTGACTCCATATTTTCTCAACTTTTTGTAGGTTCTTTTTCCGAGGGGTTTTTTATATCGACCAGATGAAATCATTTGCTCCTTGCTCTGATGGGCTACAGCACCGTGTTTCATCTGCAATAAAGGTTCAAATGTGTAACTTGCGTTTTGTGACATACAGCCTACCATGACAAACATCAGAAAATGAAAGGAAGCCCTCATGATAGGGCAAGATGCAACTGAGGAAGTTCTCAGCATAATATGACTAGTATACAAACACTTTATTCTTCACAGTTTTTATAAATTATCACTAGTAGTTTGTTAAACTACTGGTGAATAAAAAAATCATAGCTCTAAGAGAATATGTACGTAAACACTATTTTATGTCACAATTAGTTATCATGCGAATGGGGGTGGACAAACATGGTGGAGAGAATATGGATGTACATAATTAAATTCTGTATACTTTTCATGAGGTGTAAGGAATGGACATAGAGTAAGCATAACCCTTGTTTGAAGACCTATGAATGAAGGAATGAATGAGAGAGAGAAAGACTAAGAAATCTACATCAAATAAAGCACATGTCACAAAATAGAGAGAAATATGCATACTGTAATATTGTAATGAAGATCAAAAAAGACATTACCTGATATTGACAGAGCAACTGAAGGGGTTGAACTAGCTGGTCATAAATGCACCAATTTTTCTCTAGGGTAGATAAGGCAATAGCAGCAGTCTCGACTGTTGAGAGTGCATCTTCCGTGGGTTGGGTACGGATGACATATTCACTGATGTATTTACCAGATAATTTGACCTGTACATAATGAATATTATGAAATGAAATTCAGATTCTGTAATATAGTTCTATAATATACAAAACTGGATATAACATAGAAATGTTAATAACCAACCAAGGTTCATATGAATATTAATTATTACACCTCGTCCAAAGTGGGGATCGTAGTGGTTAGAGCGCTTGACTTAAAAAGGGGCAATCTCGAGTTCAAGCCCACCACAGAGTGATAGTAAGGGCATCCAACCTTAATACCTCGGCTTCAACCTGTGTGTCCACCTCCTTTTTAATGGAAATTACTAGTGACACATGAAAAAAAAAATCAAACTGAGCTGCATAAGCACCTGGCGAAGAGTGTGGAGATAACGACAGTTGTGATAGATGGATTTTGCCTGTTGCCAAGTCCCGTCGATGATGATTATATTATAGGGAGGCTGATCTTTCCCAACGGGAGGAAGATCCTCTAGCTCAATGGCCTTTTCTCCAGGATACATTAATATGGAGTCCCGACAGGTCATGATATCTTCCAAATATGAAAACCTATAAATTAAATAATATATAGTATCAGCAACATTTTTCCTTATGTTTTTAAGTTATACAATCATGTTGCTGTTGTTGTCTGCTATTTCATGCATCAAAACTAATTACCCATCGATTGAGGGTACATGCATAGCTTGCAGCTGAAGAATAAAGGCATTCACAATCTCCACTCAGAAGATATACAATCATAATAATTCAAAATACAATAACCCCCCAGCACCTATAAAGGAATCAGTTGCATTCTGTCCAACAGCCTGTGATTTTAAGAAATTTTCCGCATGTTATGAAGTTATACAATGACAATACTTCAAGAGACATATACCTATAAGAAAACAGTTACACATTGTCTAACAGCTTCTGATATCAAGGAATTTCTTACGTTCTCTCTTTTTATATATCTGTTTCTTCTATGTTCCTAAGGATATGATTGGATGATTGAACTTGTAAATCAATATAAAGAATACACTGCAAACCGTCTTGTTTTAGTATGTGTTTGAACTCCTGCAAATATCTAGGCGCATGTAGTTGAAGAAAAGAGAAAATATATTTCTTAAATAAGCACTAGAAATGCTGTAATACTCACTTGTACATACAGTCTGTACTTTCCCTACCTACATGTATACATATTGTACTCTCTACATACCTACATACATACTGAACTATCTACAAACCTACATATATACAATAATATCTACATAAAATTGAAAAAAGCTCATAACCTCATGACTCTAATGGCAAATAGGAAAGATTTATCAATGCCATTCTTACACGTTTTGCCATTTATGCTGCCCCTTCTCCTAGCTTTATCTATTAAAAATGCATTCATAACAAAAAGAGCCATTAAGTTTTAAAACGACATATAACATAATTACAACCGACAACCTCGAAAATGAAAATCGCTTTCCCTTGGCTTCAATGTACGCATTTTTAGGGAGAGCAGCTTGAAGAATGGGAGCCGTGCGAAGACAGCGTTTTTCTTCGTGCGGATGCTGGAGGATTACGACGCGACATGACGTATCCACTTTGTGGCATTCTAAAGACGAACACCAACACACTCCAACAGGTCTACTGCAAGAGAAGTAAATAATTTTCAAGTAATTACCTAATGAAGTAACAGTATATGAGTACATATATAAAATACCAAAATACTAGTGCTATGAAAATATTAGGAATTGTTCCCCGCCCCAATGCTTAGAGTATATGGCTATTTCTATATAAAGGTATGGTATAAATTTACTGTCATACCCTTCAAATGTTAACTGACAATACAGAACATCGAAATAATATCTTTAAGCAATTAAAAATCAACAACTTAATAATCAACTCGTTCCTCAACTTGGGGTGAAATAACCAAACAAAATGTATCCTAACTACACCTAATCAAAGATAATCTAATTTAATAATATTAAAAATATTTTTTCCCTAAATGGGAGTGTGAGAGTAAACATTTACTTACTGAATAGGTTGGGTTAGTTCATCCCACTACGAAAACATATTATGGACCACAACGGCTCAGCGGTAGAATGCGCAAGTTGGGACATAATGAGCCTGACATTCGCATGTTCGATCCCACCACGTGGCAAAAGAAAGGGTATACTGTACAGCCTTAATCCCCCCCTTATAGCTCCAACCTGTGTTCACCCCCATACAAATGGGGACTAATTGTGAAACATAAATCCACAATAAATAAAATGTTTAACACTTACTTTCATGCCCCCCCATTACCCCTAACAATTATAGGGGGAGGCAATAGGAATCTCGGTATTGGGTGGGGAGAAAGCAAAAACGATGGAAATGTAGCAGAAATGAAGCGAAAAAACATTTATTCACCAAAGAAAATTGTCAAAAAAAAAAAAAAAAATTAGTGCATCCAAACCTAACCTATCCCAGGAGAATGCATCTGGTCTAACTGGGGCCGAGGCCCCTGGATCCCATTAAGGTTATATCTTCTCTAACAGGGGCTATGCCCCCCGGACCCCCTCATAGGGGAATATAATCAATACCAGATTTAACTGCAATAGAAAGAATAAACGATAAAATGGTTAGAGAACACTTGAAAAAAAAAAAAAAATATGAACAAGGTTAATACATTAACAAGGGCAAATTATGTAAAGCAAATTTTTGAATAGGAACAAAAATATAGAAAAGAAGAATGAAATTAATATTTTACATAAATATTATTAATATACAAGGTTTAACAAAGCAGAAAGTGATGGAAACAGAAACTTTTATAGATGATAATAATTGTAATTTTGGCCTCTTTTGAATAACAGAAACCCAACAAAAAGTAGATAGATTTATTTTAAGTAAAGGATTAAAGAAAATCGAGGTTATGAGAGAAATAAATGACACAAGAGGACTAATGATGATATATAAAGAGAGTAAGGATATAGAAATCGAAAATTGGACTCAGGACAAAAAGGACATTTTATATGCAAGAGCAAAGTTGCATAATATGAATTTTCGAGTTGTGTTACTTTCCTTTTCAGTAGGGAATAGTAAAGAAGACAAAGATAGAAATATAGAAATTTGAAGAAAAAGTGAAAGAATAATAGACAGAATCTTAGAGCAAGCATACATGATTTTAGGACACTTTAATGGTCACTTGGACTTTTTAGGACATCAAGAATTAAATAAAAATGGTGAAATGATTCTGGAATGGATAACAGAATATGGAATGATACTACTAATTGGAAAAGATAAATGCCAAGGATTATATAAACGGGAAAGACAAAGGCCTAATTTCTTAAACAGTGTAAACCCAGGATACCATATTGTTAGTTAGCTAGATACTCACAAATGGATTTCATAAACACATCTGACACGGTTCTGTGTATGGCTGGGATCACGTACGGGATCCGAGCCATACACAGAACCGCGTCAGATGCGTTTATGAAATCCATTTGTGTGTGTCTAGCTAACTAACAATATGGTATTCTTGGTTTACACTGTTTAAGAAATTGGGTCAAAGCCAAAAAAGTGTGATAGACTTCATATTGATAAATAAATAAATGGTACACAGAAATGGAGATAGACGAAGATAAAGAGAAGATAGATATATCTGACCACAATTTATTACAAGCTAAGTTCGTAGCTGATAAAGAAGTAAATAAAAATGTTGATAAAGGGAAATGGGGAGAGATAGCAAGCTATGGAACAGATAAATAAGCAATATAGAGATTTGTACATGAAAGAGAAGAAATGATAAGAAAAGAGAGAATAAATGGTATAGAACAAATGGACATAACTATTTGGGAAGTAGCAGAAAGAATATTAAAGAAAGCTTATTGAAGAAGGATTTATAGTAACAACAGGAACAACCATGGATAAACAATGAAATAAGAAATAAGCTTAAGGAAAGAAAAGATGCAAACAGGTGAAAAATAAATGAAAAGAAGCAATATGAAGAGGAATTTAAAATATAAAAAAAGAAAGAGGCACAAATATGAGATAAAGAAGAAATAATGAAGTATGAAAGGAAAATAATGAATGAAATAAAGGCAGATAAGATAAATAGGCTTTTGTGAAAATATAAATATATTGAGGAATATTGAAAGACTAAGAGAGAAGCAATTCAGCTATATAATGACGATGGACTAAAACTAAATGAAATAGAAGATAAGAATAATTCATTAGAATATTGGCAAACAATTTATTGTAAAAATTATACACAAATACATACAGTATGGAATGAAGAGACGAAGCAAAACTATATTAAAGATATAGAAACTAAATAGGAAATATTCAGAGAGGAGATTATATTCATCCGGCTATATTAAAAGAACATTTAGAAACATCAGCTAAAATAGAAAACGAAATAATACCAATGAGTAAGCTAGTAGTAAGTGAAGAAAGGGTTAAAAAATGTATAGAGAAATTAAAAAATAAAAAAGAAGCTGGACCAGATGGACTACAAGTTGAACTGTATAAAGCTTTAACAAAAAGTAAAATATGCATAGAAGTTTTAACAAAATGTTTTAAGAATGAAATCGAAAAAGAAGACAAAATAGATTAAAGGAAAATTTCAAGAACAAAAATGATTGAAAAGAAAAGATAAATGTTAAATTAGACGTTAAGGTAATTGTTATTCCTTTTGCTTGCAGATTGTTAATAATGGTGTGATTTTGTTGTAGAATAAAGCCATTGTTTTATGGTGAGAAACTGCTTCATATACAAGAATTTATTCTAAAACAATCATAATGGAACATCTCCTGCGTCCAGATAAGCTCAACATTGATCCTAGTGCACCAGATGCTGAAAAGGAATAAGAATTACCTTAATGTCTAATGTAACATACAAATCATAATAATACAGCATATAAAATATACAACATTCTCCCCGGCCATATAAGCTACAGCAGTGATTGAGGCTGTAAGAAATCAATTGCGTTTATGCTGGACAATCGGAAGCGATCAAAGACTAAAAATGATAAAATCCAAGGCTGGCGTTTAGAGTTGGCCAATTTTTGTTATGATATTCGTTACCGGCCAGGACGCTACAATGTTGTTGCTGATACTTTAAGTCGTTCCTGCTGCAATGCCAGTTTTTTCACCATCTCTCAAGAAATTACATGATGATTTATGCCATTCTCAACAGAAGAAGTACAGGAGGTATGTTCCGCATGTCGTGCATGTGCTGAACTGAAACCACAGTTTCTTTCTATGCCTTTTGGGACACTCATTAAAGCTACACAGGCATTATAACGTATAAGCGTTGATTTTAAAGGGCCTTTGCCTTCACGGACAAACAACAAGTATCTGTTTGTTGCAGCGGATGAGTTTTCGCAGTTTCCATTTGCAATACCATGTAAGGATACATCTTCCAAGACTATACTTCAATGTTTGGAAGCAATTTTTTCTGTGTATGGCACTCCAAATTTTATTCACTCTAACAGAGGCTTAGGGCTCATATCTTGGGAAGCGCAGGAATATCTTTTTCTGCATAATGTTGCTACAACCAAGACTACCCCTTATCACCCTGAGGGGAATGCACAGGTTGAAAGATACAACAGGATTATTTGGAAAGCAAAATACCTGGCTCTGAGGTCCCGCAATCTCCCTGACTCATACTGGGAGGTGGTGCTGCCTCAGGCTCTGCACTGTATTAGATCACTTCTATCAACAGCTACAAACTCGACCCCTCAAGAGAGCTTTTTCGCATTTCCATGACGTTCATCTATGGGGGTTTCTCTTCCTTCTTGGTTGTTGAATCCAGGACCAGTGTTTTTGCGTAATTTTGCAAGACGTTCGAAGAACAATCCCATTGTTAAAGAAGTGGAGTTAAACCATGCAAATCCAACATATGCACTTGTTAGACAGAGTGATGGTCGTGAGTCAACTGTATCTCTTCGAGACTTGGCTCCATGCCCAACTACTAAAGTAAAGTGACCTTCTATTCAAGCACCTGAACCTAAATTGAACTTGAGCCAGTCATTGGAGAGGAACTTGATTGATCTAGTTCAAAGCCTTCACCTTCGCCTTCTCTGGAGGACTCAGCCTCAGTATCTCAAAGAGATCAGCCCTCTGAGCAGTCCGGTTTGGCACAAAATCTACTTCGTCGCTCGCAACTGGAAAGACATTCTCCCCTATGATATGGCTGGTAAAATTATATGGCCGGGGAGAATGTTGTATATTACACATACTGTATTATTATGTTTTGCACACTACATTAGACATTAAGGTAATTGTTATTCCTTTTCCTTGCAGATTGTTAATTATGGTGTGATATTGTTGTAAAATAAAGCCATTTACAAGACTCTGCATAAAAAAAGGCCATATTCCAATAATCCCTTCTTCTAAAATAATACCCATTTCACTTACTGGGGGTGTGAAAGTAAACATTTACCAAGTTGTGGCATTTCCTGCCATATGGCAAGAGTGGAAGTGATAAGATGGGTAGTTTACAGTTTAGCGGGCCATGCCACCCAACGACCTCATCCCTCCACTCAGGTAAGCAGTTCGAGTAAAGGTTAGGTAAGTATTTTTAGTTAGGATAGTAAGATGGGGGGTCCCAAGGAGGCGAAGCCCCCCTGGCTAAGAGGTTAGGTAAGTATTTTTAGTTAGGATAGTAAAAAATTGTTTCGTAGGTCGATTTTCACCATTTTTGTTGTGTGTTCATCCGCCAGTTCTCTAGTCAGAGCCTATCGCCATCTAGTGGTAGGTTTTGAAAATTGGTATGGCCCGCTAAACTGTGGGTGTTCCGATATTTGCGGCTGGATGCCCTTTTTAACACCCAGCAGTGGGCTCGTACATGGGCTTATCACTTCCTAATTTGACTACTGTAACCACTGCTCTGCAGCGGCACAAAATGGCTAAATTCGACTAGAAATAAAGGTATTTATATAACGTACCAACACCTGTTACAAAGAGGCCGTTTTTCTCGCCTTCCTATTTCGATATGCACCAAATCGGCCATTTGGGACAATTCTTGCTCTTCATCTTCCATTTTTATCACTTAAATATCACTACATTCACTAATTCCGATGGTGCAATTCCCTTCTATTCCGTGGCATTCGGCCTCGATCAGCTGTAGGACATATTCTTTATATAAGATGTAGGCACAATCACACCAAATATTGACCAATGACATTCAAGATTTATATAAACCTCGGTTTTCATTGGCTCAAATATGCAAAAGTATCATTGAAACAAAAATTATTGTTTGATGGTTTGTTTACATATTAAATAAATGCTTAAATAATGTCATAATGAATAATGAAATACCAGATGACTGGAGGAGGTCAAAAAAGACTATGATCCCGAAGTCAAAACGACCAAAAATGAAAGAACACAGACCTATTGCCCTTACAAACAATGGGTATAAGCTACTTATGAGTCTAGTGAAAGAAAAGGTTATAGAACATATAATATCGAGAGTTGAGATAAACGAGGTACAAGCTCTTTACTGGGGAGGTTACTGCTATGGCTTGGCACCACAGTGGGGGCTTGGAGCCTGTGCCGGCTGGCGACCGCCCTACGGGTCCTCCATGACCCGTTCCGCTCATCCTTGGGTGGAAAATCTAAAAACAGGATTTACAGTAGGAAGGAGACTGGAAGACAATCTGTACATATTGGAATACTGTCAAAAAAAAAAAAAAAAAAAAAAAAAAAAGAGCTGCTGGTGACAGCATTTGATTTTAAAATGACATTCGATACGGTGGAAAGGAGAGCATTGATAAGGGCACTGAAAAAAATATGAATGTCGCCTAATGATTATAGATATAATAGCGAACATATACACAAACGATGTGACAGAAATATATATGGGAACGAAGAAAATATGTGATGTGCCAGTAAGCAACGGAATAAGACAAGGGTGTTCCGGTTCCGGTTTTACGTCACGGACTCCCTTTTCAACCAAGGGCTAGGACGGTTGCCTTCTTGCGAAGGACTTGTTTTGGCAGATGTAATCGTTACCCTGAGTGCATGCCCTTGCTAACCTCAGACCGTGGCGGGGCGCGAACCCTCGACCTGCCGCCTCAGAGTCGCGGACGTTACCGGCTGAGCCACGGTGACTACAATAAGACAAGGGTATAAACCTGATAATAGAAAGAATATTCAAAAGTACTATGAGCTTCAAAAATAATAAACTATATATACCGGTTCTCTTCTTTGCAGGCCTGATGCTGTCAAACAGTAGAAGAGAAATGGAGCAAATGATAGATTTATTAATGGAGTTGTCTGGAAGTTTGGTCTGAACATTACTTAGGAAGGAAAATAACAGAAAAGAAAGTCCATATGAAAGAACCCAAAACAGACAAAATAGAAAAAGCAAGAAAAATGGCAGGATTAACCTTCTCAGTGATAGCAAGGTCATGCAATAGAGTCCTAATTGGTAAAACCTATTGGAAATGTGTGGTATTACCGAGCATTCTGATGGGCAGTGGAGTAATGATTTGGAGTAAAGAGGAGCTTAAGAAACTACAAAGGATAGAAAATACGCATTGGAGGCATATACTGGGAGCACCAGGTAAATATATATATATATATATATATATATATATATATATATATATATATATATATATATATATATATATATATATATATATATATATATATATATATATATATATATATATATATATATATATATATATATATATATATATATATATATATATATATATATATATATATATATATAATATATATATATATATATATATATATATATATATATATATATATCGTCATCTTCAGTTGGTCTCAATTAATAAATCTGAGATCTTCATAGAAACTGGAGTTGATGGAACGTAAGTACATTCAATGAGGATAATTAGCTGTTTAAATTGAGATAAACATTGCTTTTATTGAGGTTCATGATTTTCAGTTGGTTGCTGATGATGAAATTCAGGTGTCGATTCTTTGTGATCTCCCAATTTTTTTTTTATTTTTTTTTTACGAGTTTTCAGTTGTACGAGTTAACTAAACCTTGATGTATATGTTATAAATTATATTTTCTGTTGTGTTTTATTTACTCAATACTTGTATAATAAATATTAATAATAATATGATTAATATTTATTAGAATTTGATTAATAATTCTAAACTTATCAAATATGATATTGCTAATATTACTGCATCAGTGATCAGGAAGAGGTTATATAATTTTGCATAATTTATTTACATTAATTAATGGATTTTTTTCTCTTGATATTTCTATTATTAGTTTTTATAATATTTATACATACTACTAATAATAATATAGGTTATTTTATTAAATTTGGTAATTTTATGTAGTATTTGTATAATATTTTTTAATAAGTGATGTAATAATTTTATTAATATTTATTTATATAGATACACTTAATTGTTTTATGAGTTATTTATGTTCAAGTCTACTTTAAATTTTGGCAAGTTCAAAAGAAGTTTACATAAAAAAAAAAAGACAGAGTTTTCACTTAATTTTAAAGGGTAGACTGGAAATGTTATACTTAACATTCAAATTATATCTTTTATTTTCTTATTCACGCACCATTTTATCGACACATGTCGTTGCAATAAAAAAAAAAAAATGAATCATTCCCTCAAATAAAGGGTAGAAAATAGTTAAAATGAAAGATTTGTTTAATTAATGGGGTTTTCTATAAGCACATATAAATCAAAGAGAAGGGGTTTATGAATACTTCCTCCGTGTTCCCCTGAGTATCATAAAAGTCGACTATATGGAGCAGAGCAGGGAGAATGGGAATCCCCTCCTCTGTATTTTTACTTCCTACGAGTAACCAAGAGATGAGTGGATATTCTGGCAGAAGAAATCTAGCTAAAACCCTAGTAAATGGGTCTCTGAATATGATTACCTAATTGTGTTTACGGGAAAAAGCCCAAAGCTCGTATCTTTCGGTCTCCTGATCGGTTCCATTTTGTACTTAGTGATACTTATCATACCTGTCCTTGAAACTATGGATTGAGATAGCATGAACTACCTCCTCGCTTAGCCAATTCCAATTATCAACTACTCTTACACTGAAAAAGTATTTCCTTACATCCTGCAAAGAAGTTTCCTTACGAAGCTTCAAATTATGACCTCTAGTTCTATAGCCAGCCATATTATAATATCCATCCCTATCCACTCTATCATAATCATGAAGGAATTTAAAGACTGTCACCATATCCCCCCTCAATCTTCTAGCTTCGAGTGATGGTAAGTCTAATTCACTCAGCCTCTCATCATAACTGAGATTACGTATTTCTGGCACCAGTTTCGTGGCATGTCTTTGAACTTTTTCAAGCTTAGCTATGTGTTTTTTCAAGTGCGGATTCCAAAAGGGGGCTGCATATTCGAGTTTTGGCCTCACATAGGATACATAAATATTTCTGAACATTTCCTTGTCCATGTGCCTGAAGGCTACACTTACATTTGATCAGAAGGCATATGCTGCCCTTACTATGCCATTTATATGTATTTCTGGAGACAAATCTGCCAGTATGTTTACTCCTAGATCTCTCTCATTTTCTGTCTCTTGAAGTTGTACTCCAGCCACCGAGTAGACAAGCTTGGGCCTTCTTGCACTTGTACCCATTCTCATTACCTTACATTTTGCCGTATTGAATTTCATTAGCCACTTTTCTGACCACTCATGCAGACTATTTAGATCTTCCTGAAAATCTCTACCACTGTTCTCGTGTCCTACTTTCTTCACAATCTTTGCATCATCTGCAAACATATTCATGAATGAATTTACAGGCGATGAGGATAACATTAGGATGTCCTAGAACTACTCGAATAGAAACTACGAGAATGGAACGGAATCTTCCAAGTATTTATTGTAGAATTAACGAGTTGATTATAGCTACTTTTATCAAAATGATGAGAAGAGGTTATAATTTTCCATTTCCTTGTTACACATTTGTCAAACTGGTCACAACTCTGCTAAAGTGAACATATATGGAAACACATTGTATAAAACCTTGCTTGATTATGATGCAGTCCAGTATTGTACACTTTTAGTAAAGAATGATAGTGTTCCACTTTGGTTGCAGGACAGAGCGATTGTGAATACTCTGCACTTGAGAGCTAGGAAACATGAACTCTCTCCATTAGAGCTGACATTTTTTTTTTGTCTGAAATCAATTCTTTACCCAGATGTAATGTAATTCATATGTATTGTGATGGGTCAGTAAGTGGTATTAAGGTTAGCTGTGGGTCTGTAATTAGGGAATACTTTGAAGAGGGTGTAAGTATTGATGAGCTAAGAGGGTGAGTGATTATACAACTGTCACAAGTGCCCAGTCTCGAGGAATATATGAACTATGAAGGTTTATTAGTTGCATCCATTAAACATAAAGATATTTATGTATTTGCTGATAGTCAGAGTGCACTGCTTTCTTTAAGCAGTCTTAATACAGTCAATAGTGAATCTGATACAGTCAACAGTGAATTAGTGTCACATTGTAAAGACATAATACATAAACTCAAGGCTACTGATCACAGTGTGGTATTTACGTGGATACCATCTCACATTGGCATATGTCTCAATGAAAGCGCTGATAAGCTTGCCAAAGATACATTAAACAAGGACATGATGGATTATGAGGCTGCTATGAGTTTAAGAAGAATCAAGGGTGTACTAACAAGTAAAAGGATACAGTGGGACCTTGAAAACATTCAGAAAATTATAGATAATGGAAGTGAAACCATGCAACACTATGTTACAGTTTATGAAAACATCTGCGGGCCACAAGTGGAAGGTCCGCTCACCCTCAAGGGTGAACATCCAACAAAAAAAAGTTTATGAAAACACTAATACATCTTATGGTAGAGCATATACCAGAGTGGACACCTTTGATATGCGGTTAAGGTTAGGTTATAAGTATTACTGGTAGTTTGTAAATAGTGGAGATGAAATACCTTGTAAACTTTGTAATGCAGAAAATTCTCATTCATTGCATCATTATTTATGTTCTTGCCACAAAATTGAGGAATTTAGGAATCCTAATATTGTAGGATGCTACTATGCAAGCTTGCCATATGATTAATACAAATGTCATACCTGCCATCCTGAGGAAATCCAAGCTGTTCACACTTAGATCCTAGTTTTTTTTTGTAAGACCTTAATAGGTCAGTTGGTTGGGCCTAACACCATGCTGTCCGCTCCCTTTGATATATATTTATATCAATAAACCATTTGAATTTGATTGAATGGACGGGTGTGAGGGGAGATGCCAAGTGATGAAGCAATTGGGGTAAATCGACTGCGGCTGTCGGGGCTTCTTGTAGACTATGCTTGCCCGCCTACCTTGTGGATGACCCAAGCAGGGTGGAAGGAGGGAGACGTGGCAACCTTTTATCCCCTAGAAGTTAAGAGGAGTGGTTGAAGTACGAGGAGTGGTTGAAGTATGTGTGGATCGTGGTGAATGCGTGTTTCTTCAGCTCAGTCACCTCCCTTACAAAGGGGAATGAGACGTGTATATGTATGCATTTTTATTGGTTTATGAAGAAATATTTTTGTTACATTCTTACTATAAATAAATACAAATGTTTAACTAAATGTGATTAAATAAGAAATTTCGTACTTTAAATAATGTAAATAAATTTGGAGTTGTATTTGATTAAAATGAAACGTTTTCTTGTATTTTCTTTTTGTATAATTTAGAAATAGCTTTCACCGTAATATACTTAAATTAGAAATTACATCAATTGAATGACTTTATTTAATTATTTAATTCGATAATCTAATTTGTTAATCGAAAAAAAATATACTAACTGGCACTGATTCTTTGTTCTGATTGGTTTAAATTTTGTAAACAATAGAGGGAAATTAACCAATCAGAGAATTTCCCGCAAAATTCGCTCGTGAAATTTGGCGGTTGACAAACAACAGCTGAGTAGCCTGTATTACGTGTATTTGCATCATCATACAATTGTTTTCATTGTTAATAGTGAAAATAAAGGGTTTCATTATATATTTACAATATGGTGGATGATTGTGAAATCGGTGAGAGTAAATTCTGGTTTGTTTGTGGGAATTGTGTGTTCTTATTTACACTTAATGTACGTGTTAATCAATCTATATCCCATCTTCCGGTTGACAAGTTGTGAACGGTAGTGAAAATAAAAAATATTAGTTCACTTTTCAACTTTTACCTTAACCAGGGTTGAACTAACCCAAAAATCTCACGACAGTTCATGTTTTAAATTCAGTTTGCTCCCTCTCATTAGGAAACTCGGTTAAGAATCGTTTTATGCACCCTTTCTAGTTTGAGACTGAACCTTTTTTTTTCTGACTGATGCGTCTTGAATTAATTTTTTTTTATTTTTCTTCGGAATTCACTTTTTTTTTTTTTGCGCTAGGGCCAAAACTTTATCAACCTAACCTAAATTAAATTTATCAAAGTTACATACCTTAAAAGGGTGAAATTTGGGTGTTAATGCTTCAGCGCTGCACATTTCAGGATGTGGTGTAAACGCTGATTTCTCGGGTAGGTTATGAAATGGGTGCATAAAAGGAATCAACCGGAAATTGAAGTGAAATTGTTATTTCTATTTTATAATTTTATTTTTTATAAATATAGCCCCTGGAAACCCTCGGAAAATAGTTGGTAATCTAAATTAACTCAACCTAACCCATTTTGTAAAGTAATTAACTCTAAAACTTAAATAACTTAACCTAACCCATTGTAAAGTAATTAACTTAAAACTTAATTTGCAAATTTTCAAGGTCAACCAAACAAAAACATCAGAAACCTTAGAAAAATGTAATTTAATTAATATATTTTACGTTAAGTTAGTATTAACTTAAACTACATGAAAAACCATAAAGAAAAATATTATTTTCACTTCCATATTGAGACAGGTCCAATTGTGAAAAATTACCATTAGCTTACTTTATAATTTTTTTTTTTAAATTATATTTTTTTTTGGTGCTTCTGCTCTAACTCTTAGATATATGTGATGCCCAAACTAATAATTCATGTTACACTTATTGACTGGTTAATTTTCTTACTGTAAGGAATACTATATTGGATTAGATAATAGTACAAGATTTTACTCTTAAGAGATATTTATTCACCGTTTTATATTTTGGTAACCATTCAAATGGGGGTGGACACAGATGTTGAAACTGGGGGATTGAGACTGGATAACCTACCTCACCTATTACTGAGTAAATTATGATAATTTTAAAACTCCTTTTATCAAAATCAATCTAAATCTTAAACAACTTACAATAGGCTTGGATGACACGGGTGCAATAGTAAAGAAATTCCAAAAAATGTTAGTGACTTAAGATCAATATAGGTGAGCCCATACTCGCTTAATTTTGACCCTGGCCCTTGAATGAAGGGGGCAAAATTCTCGGCCAGTAAACTTTAGAAAGTACTGTACTATGCATTCACTCTCTCAATTCCATTTCATCTTCATTGTATTCAGGCTTTTTCTTTAATTCATTTACTTATCCATTTACCTCATTTTCTGCAATGTAAGGAGGAGGCTGTGGTAAATCATTGTTAATATCTTTGTCTTAAGGAATTTTCTTTCTCTTACATTCACTGTAACAGTATTCCCTACATCATAGGAACTGACTTAAATGGTTAAGGGAATGCAGAGCAGACAATCCCTTTCTTCCTGAATTCTTTTTATCCTTTTGCCAAAAAACATCCTGCTTGGAAGGATGAGGGTACGCAGGGTATGATGAGGCTGAGCTACCTACATTTTATTCCTTTGTTGAGTTAACCCTTCTGGCTTGAGGGTTGTTAAATTATTTCAACTTCTAATATAACCTAACACAACCCAGCCCAACCTAACCTAAACTAACAACCAAAGCTGACCCAGTCCAACCCAGCTTATGCGGATGTAACCTAATCATAAAAGCAGGTGGATTCCTTTCTCCCACCAGCCTTTAATTGACCACTAGAGATTTAAAATATATATATTGTCACATTTTAATACTGGACCACTGTACTGTAGCAAAGTGATTAGAGCACTCGAATGGGAGGTGACAGACATGTGATCGAACCTACTGTAGGGCGTTAAGAAGTCCATCCAGCCTTAATTCCCCGTAAAAAGAATTGATAGTGACACGATATGGAAAACTTGAAGGATGTTATATTAAAATGTGGCTGTTAACTATTCTGTCTCTTGATTTTTTAGTGGAAACTGTAATGAAGAAAAGTCCTAGTGGTGGTCCCCCTACAAAGAAACTAAAGCAATGTAAGTATTTTTTAGTCTATACTTAGTTAACCATTGTGCACATGTGTTTCTTAATGCAAGGTGTTCTTTGAGGAAAGAGAAAGACTTCCTTCTAGCTATAATATGAACTGGACACTTACATAGCATAAACAGCGTCATTTCTAGGCGGATATATTTGTGGTTCTTTTGACTAAACTATATATAAATTATGTTGTAACAACATTCAAAGCTATAATCTGAATATTGACTCTATCGAGGCCACTCAGTATTATATTTGCTTGTGTCTTTGTATTCTAATCATATAACTTCTACACTTGTTTTGTATTAAATGATATAATAGTGACCGTTGCTTTTTCAGGTCATCTGACTTGTTATTGTATAAATTATATAATAGTTACCTTTACTTTTTCAAGTCATCTACCTTTCTTTTGTATAAAGTATAGTAACTCTTGCTTTTTCAGGTCGTCTACCTTTTTCCCCAGTAAACAGTAAAAGTCTCAAGAAATCAGACGCTGATAATAAGAAAAAGAGAAAATTTTCTGGTAATAGTGATATCACCAGTGCTATTAAAACACCCAGGAACGAGAGCAAACAAACTGATGAAGTTTATAATGAAAACCTGCAAACACCCAAGGTGATTAATGATCCCGATGATCACATATCACCCAAATCAAATCACTCTGGGTCAGGGATGTCCAAAACACCTGAGAGCAAAGATGGACTTCTTAAAAAGAAAGGCCGACCCCCTGGTTCAAAAAATAAAAGCAGTTTGAAGAAAACCCCTCAAGATGATGGGAAGAGAGAGCATAATGATGCCTCGCCCACAGTTCGGAAGAGGGGGAGACCAGTTGCTTCTGGTAAGAAGGCAAAATCATGTTTCCCTGATAGTAAGTCTCTTGATACTGATGAAGTTACTGCGTCATATGATGATGAAGTAAATGGTTCTGAAGTAGAAGTGACTGATGTCGATTGCGTTAAATCTGAGAATGAAGAAAACAGAGATACGAATAAAAGAGACGTTTGTGCATTTGAAGAGGAAAAGAAGGAAAACTGTGAGGATAACGAAGATAAAATTTCTCTAGACAATGATGATGATAATGACTTAGCACACCCTCTTCCTAACATTGAAAAAAGAGAAGAAAATGGAGAGGAAGCACAGTCTCTTCCTAACACTGAAGAAAGAGCAGAAGAAAATGGAAATGAAAAACACTCTGAAAAGAGTGTTGAAGAAGAAAATGGTGAAAAATTGAACGACAGCAAGAATGTGCATTCCAAGAATGATGAAAACTCCGTTGTAAATGAAACGCTGATATCTCCTGTGAGTAAAAGTATGACTCGGACTTCACCTGAAAGCAATATTACCAAATCAACTTACAGTAACAAAAAGACAGACTATGACCAAGATACTACCCTGGATGGATCCCTCAAGAAATGTGGACGACCCAAGGGATCTTCAAAACGTCATCTCACTTATGAAGAGGAAAATAAGCCCAAGAGAAAGAAGGGACGACCCCCGGGCTCTAAAAATATTATCAAGGGAAGCAAGCAAAATAACCTCAACCATTCTTTGTAAGTAAATTAACAAAATTTTTCAGTTTGTATGATTTCTTAGATATGTATTACTGCTGTATTTATCTAAATTATGGACTATTTCATGTTGATTTGCTTCAGTTCTATGGAAATGGCCTTGATCATGATGTATCGTATTAGTGTTAATTTATTGTTTTTATGTGTTACCATTAATCCCCTTTCGAATAGAGATGGACACAGACAGGTTGGAGCTGGGAAACGAGAGCTAGATGCACTTTGTATTGCCCCGTTGTGGGCTCAAACACGTATGTAGTTCCTTGATATTGTCTTGTTTTCTTCAGGGGCTCTGTAACTTCCGATGAAGAAAGTACATGTTGGATGAGTAACGACGACACGTCTTCCAAAACAAAAACTTCCATCGAGAAGACAAGATCTTTACTGGGCCTCTTTTCCTGTAATCCATCAGCTGATGATAATCCTAATCTTAAAAAGGTTTCAGACTGTAATAAAGGGAATATTGCAAAGTATTTCTTTTCTGGCAAGACAGAGAACAGAACTACATCCTCTAAATCTGCAGATATTGCAGAGTCTTCATCTGAGACTACAGAATTACTACATAGGCAAGAAGATAGGGAATTAGAAGATAATGGCGAAGGTAAACAGAACGAAGGCACGAAAGACAGAGAATACGAGAATGAATTTGATAATGTCAATAAAACTAGTAAAAAGACGGACGTCAGACAAAAGGAGAATGCAAGTGTAGAGGGAAACAAAGAAGAAAAGGTTATGAAAGAAAACGAAGAAGATGAGGATATAGAAGAAAACAAAGTAAAAAATAATTTAGAAGAAAACAAAGAAGAAGAGGCAGTTAAGAGTAAGACCGACATAGTCCAGTCTAAGGGCATACTAGACAGCTCTTTAAGTGATATGGATGTGAGTCACTGTGAATCTGAAGTCAACACTAGTCAGGCATTAACACCTGGCAGTTCTAGTGATGCCAATGACTCCTCTTTAGGGTCATGCACCAAAACACCAACCTCTGGAGGATCCAAAACTAAGCTGTTCGTTAAACCCAAAAAGCTAACACCAAAACAGAGAGAAAAGGAGGCAGCAAGGAAGTTGAAAATGGAAGAAAGGTCCAAGCAGAAAGAAGCTAAGGAAAAGCTGTTGCAGGAAAAAATAGCTGAAAAGGAAAAACTGAAGAAACAAAAGGAAGAGGAGAAGAAACAGAAGGATGAAGAAAAACAAAAGCTAAAAGAAGAGAAGGAGAAAGCTAAAGAAGAAATGAAGAAGAAGAAACAGGAAGAACTAGAGTAAGTGAATTCCTTATTCCCTATATGTAGTAAATGCCAACTAAAAGAGATAGGGGTATTCCTCTGATAGGGATATGGTTAGGTAGAGTATAATGCAGTCTTGCTGCCTTCCTTTCACTGGCATTCTTACTAATTTCTTTGGGGTATGGCATCATGTAAGAAAGATAGTGTTAATCTTGTTAATTCCAGTCATTGAATGAATAAATGAAAGGCTTATTAGAGAACAGATTATTATGTTATTCCCTATTAGTGGAAGGAGCTTCAAGAGAAATTGGGATGAGGTAAACAATTTATCCCCCTTCTTTAAATGTTATTTGTCACAAAACTGATAGAGATTGTGTTAGTAATTGAATGAATATTTAAAACTTGTATAAGGGAAGTGAGATTAGCATGATATTCCTAGCTTGTAATGGGGCTGAGGGAATTAGATTTACCATCACTTGAAGCTAGAAGAATGAGGGGGGGATGTAGTGATGGATTTTAAATCTCTTCATGGTCATGACGGAGTGGATAGGGATGGATATTTTGTTAATCTTGTTATAGAACTAATAGCAAATATGATCATAGGTCAGGTGTGCTGACATGGCTAAATTATTGTAATGTTTGTTTATGTTTTTTTAAAGTAATTACTATTTGTCTTTTCTAGAGCCAAAAAACTGAAGAAAGAAGAGGAACAGCAGAGAAAAGAGGAAGAGAGAATGAAAAAGGAAGACGAGAAACAGAAGAAGGATGAAGAACAGCAGAGGATGGAGGAAGAGAAACGTAAACAGAGAGATGTATTGAAAATGAAGTTTGCCAGCTTCTTCGTTTCCAAAAAGAAGGAGACAGATGACGACTTGAAGGAATACGATGGACCTTTTCAAGAGTTTCAGGTATTATTAGCTTCTTCTGTCAGGGGTCCCCACAGCAAATCAAATGTCTCCTAATCACCCTATCTCTGCTTTCTCTGTTGCACACCACACCTTTATGTCCTACCTCACCGCATCCATAATCTTCCTCATTGACCTATCTTTCCCCCTCCTGCTTGGCATTTCCATCCTCATCATCTCTTTCCAAATATAGCCCTCATCCCTCCTTATCATATGCCCAAATCATCTCCGTATCACCATTTGCTGCAGCTGAACAAAACAGGGGAGGGACAGAATGTTACTATGCATACCCTGCCCATCATAGTCCCTTCAATCAGCTGTTCAGGGAGAATTGGAGCTCTTACCCTCATTACTTTTATCTATTTCAATTGGCTGTTCTCTCCTTTGCTGCAATGAATTTTGCAATATGTACGGTTTTTACCTCAGTGATCAGAGAAAAAATTCCAACTCTGCGTCTCTGTTTTGGGAAGCCAATAAAAAAGAAATTCAGTCTTGTCCATTTACCCTGTGGGTGGCCCAAACAGGATGATGGAAGGTAATTGTGGCAGCCCTTTATCCACAAGGAACTAAGAGTAGTGATCGAGGCATATTAGCATATGGTGAATGTGTGCTTTGACTCGGCCAGTCCCTTTTCAAGGAGCATTTTGACCATTACATATGTACCTGTATGTATATTTTTCCTCAGTGGTGAGAGAAAATATTCCTACTTTGCATCTTTGTGTCCCAGAAGCCATAGGAGAATTCCATACTTGTATCCTTTTGGCACAGATGTTTTGAGCACTTGACTCTGAAAGAGGCACCCATATTCGATCCCACTGCTGGGTATCTAACTTTCGACTCCTCATATCTAAGCTGCCTTCATCAACCCCATAGTGGGGATTAATTGGGACTTGAGATGCATGCAACAAAACAAAATCCTTTTGCCTTCAAGGAAGCAAATAAAGAGGATAACGCTCTTGGTGGAATAGAATTCCACCAAGAATGATCATGTATCTTGGTCATCAGAGGAGTTAGCATGAAGGAATTAGGAGCAAGTAGTCTCTCCGCTAAATTTTGCTTGCCTTGGAACCTAAGAAAACAAGATGTAACATACTTTTTGTTAAAGATATACTAACTCTGGTATTTCATTGAGTGTAGTTATCTGCTTGATAAGGCATTCAGTATTTAATTATTTTAGCTATTCATTAAATGGGATTCTCAGTTGGTCATCGTGGTAAAGTGATAACGCTCGCGACTTTCAGTCGTCTGGGCTAGGGCCTGTTTCCTGCCACGGTGTGAGATTAGAAAGGGCATTTACATAGGGTGATGGTTGCACCTGCCAAAACCAAAGTCCTTTGCATAAAGGCACTGTCCTATCCCTTAGTAGTAAAGGGAGTCCGAGATATATAACCAATCACAGTGTAATGGGATATTCAAGTGAATCATTTTGAAATATATTTTGTCTTGATAACAGATAAAGGATGACATGCAGCTGGCACCCATCGTGCGACAAAAATTAACGGATGATCAGTACTTTGAGCTAAACGAATACCTATCGGGGAAACAGGAGGATCCTTTCAAAACGTACCTGCATAATATGAAAAGTGAGACGTATGTCGTCCGCAAGTCCGAGCGAACGTTTCCCATGAAGAAGATGGTGGTTGATGACGATGATGACATTGAAATCATTGGTGAGTTCATATCGGTGAGATTCTTGTTGGATTTGTATTCTTTTCAATTCTCTGTTTTCTATTTTATTCTTGATGTGTTGCCATAGCCTTTGGGCCACTAAAAGGGATTGCGGACTGGTAACAATCCCTTCCAATCTTAATTATTCTTTGCTTGTCAGAGTGCATTTGGTAGAAGAGACAGTGGATGGAATATGATTTGTTATAAGTGTGGTGTTTGCCATATTGTGTCACAATTAATTCTCATTTGAGTAGGTGTGAACATAGATTGGAGCTGGGGATTTAAAGCTGGATGCCATTCCTAACATCCCCACAATAGACTCGATCTGAGTCATGCGCTTTAACCACTGCTTCACCGTGATCCAAAACCCTGACAGATGTCAGTAAGCAAAATCAAGCCTTGATGATGGGGAGAGGGTAAACCTGAGAATTTTAAAGCATGGCACCGGATGTTAGTATTGGCAATGACATGACACTCACTTGACCTTGTTCATTGTGTATGGCATGCAGTAATGCGACTGTTAGCAATTATTTGTGTACTGATGGAAGCTTTATTTTTTCATGCATTTTATTCCTTTGCTGTAAGTGCCCAGTGGTTTTTCCTTTTCTCCCTTCATGCAGTTCTTGTTGTTTTTGTTCCAAGAACAGCCCTGAGTCTCCTAGGAAGGCACTATTTATGCTAGAATTTTCGTCTACTGACCCTGTTTTGAGAATGTAATGAATAAAAAAAACGGTTACAGTTGCAAACGCTAATTTAGTTTAACAGTATAAAACGTCTTGTGAACTGTATATTTACCACAGCTCTGTGCTCTTGTTAGCTCTCAGTAAACAAAAAGAAAATAAATTAGTGAGCCCAGGAGATATGTGGATCTTGTAAAGAACAGAAACTCCAGGGTGGTCTAGGGCTGTCCTTATTTGCAATGAAAGTCACTTAACCTTACCTAACAATTTATGGGGTTATTTAACTTTCCATGGTATTCTGGGGGTTAATCATCTTTAAAAGATCCAAATTTGCTTCTACAGAGGTAATGTTTACAGATGAGGAAGAAGAAGAGGATGTTGGAGGTGTTATTCCCGACCCTGCAGTCGTTCAGAGGAATAGTAAGTTTCTCAGAGCCAAGCTTTTGTCCTTCTGTGAGAATCAAAGACCAGCTTATTGGGGAACTTGGTCTAAAAAGAGCACTTCAGTCTCAGCTAGAAGACCTTTTGCCAAGGATGTAAGTAACCATGTAGGTTTTATTTTCAAGTCATACCCTCATGAAAGTGCCAGTGAAATATGTGAATATATTATGAAACTCCTTACACTGTATGTATGCAGTATCGTATTTTGGGATATCGTTTTGTTATCTCTGAGGGAGAGAGGATTCCATACCTTTTTTTCCCAGGGTGTCATGAGAACCAGCTAAAAGGGCTAGGGAAAGCTATGCAAAGGACTGACAATCCCAGCTTCCCTGAATTTTTTATATTCTTGGCGCAAAACAAGTAACTTAAGAGGCAAGGGTGGAAAGGGTATCCCTTGGGACCTCCAGTCTTTTATTACATTTGTGGCCACCGTCTTGGTTTCTTTAAGGTATGGCATTATTTTGAGAACATATACAATGGCTGCCATCCCCCTTGTAATGGATCGGCTAAGTCAAAGTGCACGTTCACCAGAATCTAATATACCTTGATCTATCTTCTCACCTCCTTGAGGATAAAGGGCAGCCACAGTTTCCCCCTGCCACCACCCTGCTTGGGTCATCCACATGGTAAGAGGACAAGAATCACTTTGAGAATATGTTTAATGCTTACTTTTTAGGAAATCTTTGACTACGATTACGACAGTGATGACGACTGGGAGGAAGAGGAAGCGGGAGAGAGCCTTAGTGATTCAGAAGGCGACGACAAGGATGAGAAGGAAGATGAGGGAGATCAGTACGAGGTTGATAATGATTTCTTTGTTCCTCACGGGTATTTGTCCGATGATGAGGGGAGATCCGATCAAGAAGAGGACAATGATGATGAAACATCTAAGGAGAAGGAAGTAAGTTGTGTGGTTGTTCGTAAGACTCGGTGTTCTAAAGTCTGTATTCCTCTGGTACGCATTATAACTGAAATGACTTTTCAAGGCCCTTTCTTGTATGCTTTTTAACTGAAGGGACTTTTACAGCCTTTTCTGATACACAATTTCACTGAATGGACTCTTTTAATCCTTTTTTGGTACAAAACTTCACTGAAGGAACTTTTGTTGTTGTTTTTTTTTTAGTTTTTCTGGTAAGTAACCACTGAGGGGATTATAAAAAAAACCTTTTTTTTAATAACTTCACTGAAGAGACGTTTTTAAAACCATTTCTTGGAACATAATTTTACTGGGGGGACTTAAAAGTTATGTAGTACACAGTTTCACTGAAGGGACTTTTATAAAACCTTTTATGGTTCCTAGTTTAATTGGAGGGATTTTTATAAAACTCTTGGCCCCAATTTAAATGAAGGGACTTTTTTAAAACCTTTTGTGGACCCTAGTATCACTGAATGAACTTTAAAAAACCTTTCTTGGTACCTAGTTTTGACAGAGGGGACTTTTATAAAATGTTTTGTGATGCCTAGTGTCACTGAAAGTTTTAAATCTTTACCCTCTCTCTTATTATTTCCCAGAACATACCATAGATGTTGTTTATTCCTGTTCGTTATGGCACACAGATTAAATTTATTTAGATGAAACCGTTTACCAGAAAATAAACAAGAGGTGTGCCCACAATTTATGCAAAAGGAACCTTGAAAGATTGTATTTTATAACTCATAAACTGTATGTTAATCACAGTGCCCCTAACATAAAATACTATGGCCTCTAACAATAAAATACAATGGCCCCTAACTTGATAAAATGCAGTGGCCTCTAACTTAGTAAAATATAATGCCCTCTAGCATGATAAGTTACAATGGCCCCTAATAATAAAATGCAGTGGCCCCTAGCATAATAAAATACAATGGTCTCTAACTTAATAAAATGCAGTGACCTCTAACGTAATAAGATACAACGGTTCTTATCATAATTAAATGCAATAGCCCCTAACTTACTAAATACAGTGTCCCCTAACACAATAAAACGTATTTCAGCAGAGTGGACGTAGCAAGAACACAGAGCACTTGAAGAAAAAGCAAGCCGAATTTGAAGAGGAAATGAAGAAGAAAACCAAAGAATTGAAGCCTCGGGTCATTGGGTGCTTGTGGATGGGTGATGAGAATAATAATCCAGGTAAGTAAATGGTTTTCAATCTTCTCTTTCCTTTTTTATCTTCCTCACCTAGTTGCTTTCTCTTGCTGGAATCATCTGCTTCATAGGCCTCGACTTTTTCCATCTGGGCTTGTTGCTTGGCTTATGATTATAATAATAATGGCAATAGAAATCCACAGTAAAATTTGTTTTATAATTAATTACATAAAATTTGAACCTCCTTGTTAAAGAATTACACTTCTACCAGTATAAGCCAGCTAAAAGGAATGAGGATAGTGATGAAAAGGGCTTACTGTCCAATATTCCCTGTATCATTTATATTCTCTGGTTTAGCTCGCGACTAACGCAGGTTTGATCGCTCTGCTGGTCATTAGGAAGGGCATCCAGCCTTAATCCTCATTTATAACTCCGTGTGTGTCAACCTCATTCGACTGGGAACCAATTGTGACACATATGGAGTTGCAACAAACTTGCCACAAAATAACTGGCTGAGGAGGCATGGATAGATAAGTTGGGAACCAATTGTGACACATGGGGTTGCAACAAACTTGCCACAAAATAACTGGCTAAGGAGGCATAGATAGATAAGCTATGTTGATATCTTGCCACTTCTAGTCTTTTAGTACAGTTGTGTTTGTATTCCCCAACCTCAGTATCATGAATTGGGATCTTGTAAAGAGTAACCCCCAAGAACATAAAATAAACTTGTAAATTGTTGAGGTGACATTGGGCATTAATATAAGATAACATAATAGTTTATGGGGTTATATAATATTCTAAGGGTCACTCATCTTTACTAGATCCATAAACTGCAGTGGGTCTCTGTTGTGTTTATGTAAACATGTAATTAGAGGTGCAGAAACCACTACTTTGTCCTCCATTATAAAGAAATGTACGTGGAGTGTCGTGACTTGATACATGGGAAGGGATAGTAAGAGATGTGTAACTTTAGTGACACCTCATAAATTGTTATTTGCAGCGTATAACCAACTGATGAAGATCTTAGGACCTCACAGAGCTGTTCCTCTCTGCTCAGAGCTCCCCGTCCGGACGAGATATAACCGTGACAGAGCGAGCGAGAACAAGGACGTGCAGCTCGAAGACGAACATTCTGCAGACACTAAAATAACCACTAACAGCAAACTTTTTGTGAAGATTTTCCCTGAAGAAGGTAGGTATACAGACTAAAATAACCACTAATAGCAAACTTTTCGTGAAGAAGGTAGTTAAATAGACACTAAAAGAACCACTAATAGCAAACATTTTGTGAAGATTTACCCTAAAGAAGGTAGTTAAATAGGGGAACTCCCAGTCTTTTTCTATGTGTACTTATTTAGTTTAATTTGAAGAGACTAAAATAACTATATGTATAGTATATTTATCTTTAATTTTCTTGTTTTGAATTGTTAATTTATTCTCAGCTCTTTTAATTGAGCTAGAGGTTGTAATCTATAGAATATATGTTATGCGGGCATGCATTTCGTGCTTGCATGTGCGTGTATGTGCGAATCTGAACACATGTCTTAGGTATACCTATTCTCTAGTTTGGTTTGCATTCAGAAAGAGATCCTTATTTCCATAAGTTTCCTTTGGTAAATACTCCTTGTATGGAAGTGGCAGAGATGAGAATGGTGAGATGGATGTTGGGTTTGACTTGTAGGGATAGGATCAGGAACAAGAGAATTAGAGGGACAGCCAAGGTGACACAAGTGGGAAATAAGATGCATGAGAGAAGGCTTCAGTGGTATGGACATTGTATGAGGAGAGATGAAGATTGGATTGGTAGAAGAATGATGGCGCTACAGGTGGAGGGAATGAGAGGGAGAGGGAGACCATGAAGAAGATGGGATGAATGTATACGGGACGCTTTGAGAGAAATGGACCTCAGTGGAGAGGAAGCATTGGACGAGAGAGTGGAAAAGGCTGATAAGAAACCGCGACCTCATATAGATATGGGGAAAGCGAGAGAAGAAGTTTTATTGTATTATATAAAGGATGTATAATTCTTTTTTCCTCCATCAGCCATTCCTGCCTTGATCAAACTTCTTCACGGAAACCGACAGAGCAAGAGCAAACTGGCTCGGGAATTTTCTGACTACTGGCGTAAACTAACTGGCGGAGAACTCGACGAGAGCCAAATCAATGCCACGCCCGTCCCAACCCCAACAGGAAGTAAGAAGGAATTTAAAGTATAAATTTCTCCCTGTGGACTTAATCAGATAATGAAAAATGGACTTGAGTTCCATATGTTTTTTAATACATCTTATGACAAGCAGAGTTGGAAATTGTGTCTGATAAATTATTTTCTCGCAGGTAGCATGTTCATATCCAAACGCAAAGTTGACCACAAAATTCAGGAGATTGGGGTGTGGAAACGACACCTTGACACTTCAAAGTCTCGTCATACTATGTGCTGGTGAGTATTACTGTTTTTTTTTTTTCTTTTTTTTTCACAGGATTGTATATTTTCGTATGGTAATACTTTTTTTTCTTTTTTATTATACATAAGTTTTGGCTTCTTTAATATGAGCAGGCAGAGTAGAAGATGCCATAGTTTTCTTTGAGTGTGACAGTGATGGACAGGATAAAGAATTAATATATTAGAAGAACAGTGCAGATAGGTCAGTCAGGGGACTTGTTGAGAGAGGCAAGATTAAGATGGTTTAGTTATGTCGTAAGGATGTTGATTATGGAACTCCCATGCAGGAGTGGGAGAGGTATGTCCCAAAGAAGGTTTATGGATGCAGTGTTGGAGAACACAAGGGTGTGTGGTGTGACAGAGGAGGACGTGAGGAGTAAGGTGATATGAAAACAATTTATCTGCCCTAGTTACCCTTGATGGGAGAAGCCGAAAACTGTCATAAATATGAGCAGTGTGTATTTCTTATGCTTATGGCCACAAGGAGGTCTATTTTAATTTCTTTAAGGGTGTAACTTCTGTTCATCAGCCACTCCTCTATTTACTATCTTAGATAGTAGGGTATTCATGGAGTATAAGCCAAGGTTTAACTAATTAATCCATTTGGAGTACAAGATAATCAACTTTTTTAATGTCGACCAATCATTTTCAGTGTGGGTTATTTACGTATATTTCCTGGTTTCTTCATAATTTTATGATGTTTTATACATTACTATTACTCCCCACTTGAATGAGGGTGGTCACAAGCAGGATGGATCTGGGGAATTAAGGCTAAGGCTGGATGCCGTTCCTACACCCTGTGGTGGGCATGGACATAAGGTCCCCTCCCTGTCTCCTCAATATTTTGACATTTTGTGTGTCTGTATTAATCTCTGTTCAAATGGAGGTGGACACAGACAATTTGGAGCTGTGGAATCAAGGATGAAGGCCCTTCCTAATGCCTTTGAGTGTTCTAACCATCTGCACTACCACTATTCCCTCTTTTTTTTTTTTAAAGTTTTATATGGCACTATTAGTCCCTGTAAAGAGGTGCTACAGATGGATTGAAGCAGGGGAGTTAAGGCTGGATAACCTTCCTACCGCCCCTTGGGAGTCCCCGCCTTTATTCATAATACTTGGCTTGATATTTTCTAATGTATGATACATTTACGATTCTTTAAATCGTTTGACCCTGTGTTAATGCAGAGGTCCAATACTTAACATTTTGACCTACATTTTACATGGTATAAATTTCAAATATCACTGAAAGTTCGTAGAAGTAAGACAATGAAAATCAAGTAGAGTAAAAAGCAAATTAAAGATCTTTGTCTTGCAACGAATGCATTGTACGCTGCACAAATGACAACACTTCATACTAAATGTATTTAACACTCGTTTATTAAAGACTTAGTAGTCATTCATCAAAATGTAGCTGTGTAAGTTGGACATACAATACTGGTTTTTTTCATTGCAGGTGTCGTTTGAAGCTGTAATGTTTTCCCTTTTGATAAAGTAAATTGAAAAATAACTATTATTTAGAAATATAGTTATTTTCCAATTTACTTTTTCAAAGGGGGAATTGGAAAATAACTATATTTGCATTATATATTTATAATTTTATTTTATCCAGTAAAACGCTTGTAGTTTGAGCATTGAAGAAATGAATACGTCTATTGCTATTAGGTACTAATATTACAGAATGGGTTTTAAGTTTGATTTCGTCATAAGTTCTTGTTGAATATTAGTATGACAGGCTACCTGTTAACCTTGATGCAATTATGCCTTCATTAGTTCATGAGTATCACTAGTATGGGACCTGTAGTGGTAAGGGTTCACCCTCTGAAGTTGTATATTGGCTGAGGAGCAGCAAGAGGCCAAACTCAACCAACCCTTGCATAGGGCAGTTCAGCAGGCAGCTTAGGGAACAGCAATTGCAGTACTACTGTTTTACTTTTTTAGGTGTATGATAACTATATCATATATAGCTTCTTGTTGAGTATTGATTTTACAGGTTGCTTGTAGGTTTGAAGTAATTATTACCATCATTATTACGTATATTATATACAGAAGTAATAATCCTCCCTGTAAAGTAGGTGGCCAAGTCAAAGGAAAAAACTTGACTGTGCGATGAAAATATAAAGGCGGGGTTGCCCAGTCCCCTCGCTCTGCCCCGGTGTAGTCAACTTTTGCTATGGGACACCACAGAGGAGATATCTTGTCCTCCCCTTCGTATAGAATGGACACTACCATTACTTGTTGTCTTTTATTCTTTGTCCTCCCCTTCATATAGAATGGACACTACCATTGCTTGTTGTCTCTCATTCCTTGTCAAATTAGCTAGTATAATGAGGTGAGCAATAGAAATGGCTGGCCATTTGCAGATCCAGTTGTATTTACAGTGCCTGCTTGAGAATAGGCACTCAGGACTCAGTTATCTGTCCTACAGCTCTGTGCCATAAAACAAAGACTATTTGGTAATAGAATTTGGGGTGTAAAAAAATAAAGCCCAGTATATTGGTGGGTGGAATTGAGTGAGCAGTTGGGGTAAACCAGCTGCAACTGTCTGGTGAGAATAAGGAAAAAGGGAAAATAGGAAGAGAATGCCAGAAATGTCAGTATGCTGAAAGTCAGCAGAGATGAAAGAATAGTCTATGGGGAGAGATAAACAGATATCCTGCAGGAGTACTAAAAAGTGACTATGGAATAGTGCCTTCCCTCGTGAGACCAGTGTCATGGAGGGTGAGTGAAGTGGATAGGAAGAAAAGGAGGTTTCTAATCCTCATCCTAGAGGTGAGCATGGATTGAGTATGAAGAAGACAGTCTACCTCACTTCTGTAGATCTGATATTTGCCACCTGCAGGAGATGGGAATATAGGTATGATGTGGTTACAGTACATTTATTTAAGGGTGGTACTCTAATTATAGCGTAGGTAGTCACCGTGGCTCAAGCGTCACAGTCTGAGGGTAACGATTACATCTGCCAATACAAGTCCTTCGCAAGAAGGCAACCGTCCTAGCCCTTGGTTGACAGGGCAGTCCGTGACATAAAACCAGAACTCTAATTATAGCGTATGGGGGAACGCGATTTCGCAGCAACGAGAATTCTTGACTCTGAAAGTGGCAAATCCTACGAGTCCAAAGCTGGATGTAAGGTTGAACATCCAGCCTTAATTCCCCAACTCCAACCTGTCTTTGTCCACACCAGTACAACTGAGGATTAATAGTGTCACTTAAAATGGCAAATAACAACCTAATGATAACCTTTAGAATTAAGAGCCAATGTTATAAGTTGTTTTGGAAATTCATTCAGCAGAAATGGCAAATTCCAACATCAACAACACCCATGGTAACCTTTATAAATAGAAGCCAAATTTGTATACAGCTTTGAATATGCATGGAGCAAAGTTTGGCATGAGTGAAAGCAGATGTAAATGAAGTTGTTTTTGTATATTTTAGGTATGTCCCCAAGAAGATAAGAGAGTTGCACGGGCTCTCTGACTTAGATGTGCCGAACTCGTGGATCTACATTAATAAGACCGCAAGAAAGGAAGAGTTGAACGAGGACGAAATGGATTCCCCCAAGGTTGGGAAAATTCGACCCATCACTGCCTTTACCAAAAAGATTCCGTCATCTCCTTTGAGCACAAATTCTTCGCCTGCATCCAGTACCAGTACCACACCTCAGCATGATTTGAAAACGGAAGGAATGCCCGATACGGGAGAAACGCCTTCTAAATCTACAATCGACACTCCTGGGCTGCGTAATATGTTTGACTCTGCAAGTAAAACTCCGGTTTCTTCAAATAAGAAAGAGAGGTTTGGCACACCGGATGTGCTGACAGGCAAACATAGCCACAAGAAGAAGGTTAATCTGCTCCCACAAAAGACTCCTGACTCTAGTGATGCCAAGAAAGGCTCAATAGTTTCCTTCTTCAAGAAGAAAGAAGACAGCGTTTTGCCTTCTGTACTGTGTGATTCTGATGCCGTAAATGATTCCAAGGACACTGAAATGACAATGGCCGAACTTGGTGATCCTGATGTCATAATCTTAGAATAATGAATTATTGGGATTAATGATTTGAATTATCATATTTTCAGATTTGTATTGTTATTGTTAATTAAGTCAGTAACTGTCTAAGATTATGATGATAATCTGGTGTGTGTATTTTATGTGAAAATAAGTAAATACAATCATGAAAATCTTTCTGTTTCTCTTATTTTGTAATACAGTTCTCTATAAGATTGTATTAAAATGTGTTGGATCTTATAAAGAAGAGAAACCCCTGGTTGCTCTAGGGTTATTCTTGTTTACAAGGCAAGTCTCATACCCTAACATAATATTTAATTTTACATGAGGTTTGGGGGTTACTTTATGGGGTCATTTAACTTTACATGGGGTTCTTGGGGTTTCTAATCTACAGATCCGATGTGTATATCTAACTTCTGTTTTTATTTTGAATAACTTTTAAGGGGGAGTAGGCTGTATAGTAGATCCTTGTGGAAGTTGATAATGGAATAATATATTTTAAATTCTATACATTTTTATGCAGCTTAATATGTGTTTTTGTGTTTCCTTCAGACATAATTCCATTTTCTTCTCATTCCTTTTCAGTATTGCATTTCATACCAGATTTCACGGATTACTAAGTTTCTTGTCTTAGATCTGCACTTTTTTCACATAATGGTGTCATATTTATCAACAACAAAATATATAATGGCTGCAATCCCTTTCTAAGGAAGGTGGCCGAGTCAAAGCACAGTATTTATTGCTTTTTTTGTGTGGCATATAAGGTAGACTTTTACAGTTTCCTTAGTTCCATGTCCTAGCTTTTAACTTGATTTGTATTGTCGGTCTTGAAAGTAATTAAGCCTTCTCCTTCTGTGGGGCACTGCAAGCTTTAATCTGGGCTCTTTAGAGGTCACTTGTTTCCTTTGATTAGTTCTTCGCATGTATATTATGCCCTTGACCTGAACTTGCCAAAGTCCCTTGTCTGCTACTTGGAACTCCACCATGGAGTTCTCTCACAAAAGGATTTATAGATCTATTTCATTATGTTAAATGGAAGATCCTTCTATCGCTTGCTTGTGGGAAATCTTACACAAACGTGATTCGTATCACCTGAGAAGTTATACCAAATATGTTCATAACACCATAGAACCTCCCCGGCGTCTCACTTCCCACATTTCTGCCCAGTTGGGTTATATATTTTTATCGCAGTTTTTCCTATAGCAGTATTTACAGTCGTTTAGCATGACTGCTAAACACTTGCTTCGTAATAAGTGTCCGCATATATTTGAACAGGGACTAATTGTGACATAAAACAGTGCATATATGCCTCTGTAAGTGTTAACTTGTTTATAACACTTGAAGACTAAAAATCACTAAAGAATGTTATGCCAGGTGGTGAGAGAGAAAATATATTACTCATATTCCTTGAAATTGAAAATCCCTCCTTGGATAAGAGATGATTTATTATGGAAACAGACTATAGTCTATATCCCATGAATGGGTTAACAAACTATTTGTTGAGATTTTTAAATCATAAGTACTTTATATATGGTACATTATTATAGAATTTTTTTTTTCTTAAGAACATTGCGGTATCAGTCGAAGAAAGTTGAGAAATCAAGATGACTATAATGGGGTGGTGGATGTACGATTAACGTGAAAATACTCTTCTTTGCCGATTGGAGGGTCAGGGAGAGTAAGAATTAATGAAGGTACTCGATCAATGCGTAATTTTATATTGTTATTTATTGAAGAAATATATATGCCCTCCTTATTAATATCAGACGGCCAAAAACGAGATATTTCATCGTTGCTGGGAAGACGGTACTTATGCAATTTATGTGAATCCATTCCACAGAAAACGACGATGCATATAAAATACACTTACATTACTGAAAAGTTACATTTGATAGGTCTAAATTACTTCCTCCTTGGCTTGGTTTCTAAGAATCTTAAAAATGTAAAAATAAACATACTGTCTAATCCTAATGAATATCAGTAGTATTCCATTGTACAGTGTTTCAGATATATATATATATATATATATATATATATATATATATATATATATATATATATATATATATATATATATATATATATATATATATATATATATATATATATATATATATATATATATATATATATATATATATATATATATATATATATATATATATATATATATATATATATATATATATATATATATATATATATATAAATAAGTACAAACTGTTAGCATACAGCACTAAATAGTAAGGAAGCCCATCAGTGAAACAAAACTTATAAAACAATGCTATATTTCGGATCCTAACTGGATCCCTTCTCAAGCACAACCAAAGTTGAGAAAGGATCCAGTTAGTATCCGAAATATAGCATTGTTTTATAAGTTTTGTTTCACTGATGGGCTTCCTTACTATATATATATATATATATATATATATATATATATATATATATATATATATATATATATATATATATATATATATATATATATATATATATATATATATATATATATATATATATATATATATATATATATATATATATATATATATATATATATATATATATATATATATATATATATATATATATATATATATATATATATATATATATATATATATATATATATATATATATATATATATATATATATATATATATATATATATATATATATATATATATATATATATATATATATATATATATATATATATATATATATATATATATATATATATATATATATATATATATATATATATATATATATATATATATATATATATATATATATATATATATATATATATATATATATATATATATAATATATATATATATATATATATATATATATATATATATATATATATATATATATATATATATATATATATATATATATATATATATATATATATATATATATATATATATATATATATATATATATATATATATATATATATATATATATATATATATATATATATATATATATATATATATATATATATATATATATATATATATATATATATATATATATATATATATATATATATATATATATATATATATATATATATATATATATATATATATATATATATATATATATATATATATATATATATATATATATATATATATATATATATATATATATATATATATATATATATATATATATATATATATATATATATATATTCTGGATAATCATTTAACTTTTTATGTTCAAATACATAACACGTTCATTTTAAAATTCAAAATAGAGGGTGTAACCTTGAGGACTGGTTTTGTTTTGGCGTTGGATTGATATTTCTTGCTATGTCAACAACATATACCCATTAAATCAGTAATTTCTTTTTATCCGACCGTCCCATGTGTCCAGACCTTCTGATCAGTAAATATTTGTTAGAAAATATGGAACAAATGGACTCCAAAATAAGCTTAAAGCACTTTTTCATGTATGGCACCTGGGCTGGCTAAGAAAATTGCTCTAATCGGGCCTGGGCAGCATGATAACATGTAAGGTAGCACCTTAAGGGCAAGGCAGAAATAGAGAATAATGAACAATGAGAGAACAGTCAAAGTAATGGAGACCTAGAAATATTATTATTATTATAAATGCCTCTAACTACTTCATGTTGTCTCTGATCTTATAGTGAACGCATGTTGATGACACTTGTTGCGCTCTCCATCTAATGTTATGAATTTGTGCCAAATTTCCTTAACTAGGGATATCCAGAAGATGTCTCTAAGATCGACTTCTTTAACTTCCAGGCTTCTATACTTTCATTACCTATATGTTTCCTCAGGTTTCTTAATTTATTTCTTTATTTGTTTTTATATTCATGTTTATTTTTGCGCGTATTTGTTGTGTTATATTGAACCAGAACTACCATGATAACGTATATTTATCCATTCTATGCCTGAGCTAAGATCCTGAAGAGAGATTAGCCACAACTGTTTTTGTTCTGAAATAGTTTATTAGTCTGCTATAGCTTATGAACCGACATATAAAGCTACTGTCTCGCTATCTTCATTACTTTTCCTATTCTCATTTACTAAAAATCTATGAATTATTGGTTAAAAAGGATATACTTGTACTAAAGACGAATCAACTTAGTTGAATGTTAGGGGTGGAAGCTATGTACATAATCGTCTGTTTAGCTATATTCTGACTGATTATTTATTCTTTTTTCAATGTAGAATATTAATGAGGCCTTATTTTCGTAATGAATGTACCTAACATTATTAAATATGATGTAGTTATAATATTTACTTGCAAAGAACGAGTGGAAGTGTGATTTCCCTGCCTTATATGCATAATGGACTGGTCCATTTGAAGTTCTTGAAAGTAATTTTAAAAGAATACAATAGATGGTGTAAGCGTCTCCTCAGTGAGGAGAATCATTTATTCAAAATAATCTGCATGAGTGGTCAGAAAAATGGCTAATGATATTCAATACTTCAGAATGTAAGGTAATGAGAATGGGTACAATTGCAAGAAGGCCCAAGCTTGACTACTCAGTGGCAGGAGTACAATTTAAAGACAGAATGAGAGAGCTAGGAGTAAACATACTGGCAGATATGTCTCCAGAAATGCATATAAATGGCATAGTAAGGGCAGCATATGTTTTCTTAGCAACTGTAAGGGTATCCTTCAGGCACATGGACATGGAAATATTCAGAAATATTTGTAACCTATGTGAGGACAAAACGTGATTTTGCAGCCCCCTTTTGGAATCCACACTTGAAAAAGTACGTAGTAAAGCTAGAAAAAGTTCAGAGAAATGCCACGAAACTGATGCCAGAAACGCGCAATTTCAGTTATGATGAGAGGCTAAGGGAATTTGGCTTACCATCACTAGAAGCTAGAAGATTGAGAGGGGGGGATATAGTCACAGTCTTTAAATACCTTCATGGTTATGATAGAGTGGATAGGGATCGATATTTTGATATGGCTGGCACTAGAACTAGAGGTCATTGTTTGATGCTTCATAAAAAACTTTTTTGCAGGATGTAAGGAAGTACTTTTTTTAGTGTAAGAGTAGTTTATAATTGGAATTGGCTAAGCGAGGAGGTAGTTAATGCTAATTCAATCTATAGTTTTAAGGACAAATATGATAAGCATCACTAAGTACAAAATGGAACCGATCAGGAGACGGTCATTTGCGAGCTTTGGGTTCTTTCCCATAAGCACAATCAGGCAATCACACACATTAGGTAATTACACACACACACACATATATATATATATATATATATATATATATATATATATATATATATATATATATATATATATATATATATATATATATATATATATATATATATATATATGTGATTACCTAATTGTGATTACCTAATTGTGTTTACGGGAAAGAGCCCAAAGCTCGTATCTTCCCGTCTCCTGATCGGTTCCATTTTAGACTTAGTGATACTTATCATACCTGTCCTTAAAACTATGGATTGAGATAGCATTAACTACCTCCTCGCTTAGCCAATTCCAATTATCAACTACTCTTACACTGAAAAAGTATTTCCTTACATCCTGCAAAGAAGTTTTCTTACGAAGCTTCAAACTATGACCTCTAGTTCTAGAGCCAGCCATATCAAAATATCGATCCCTATCCACTCTATCATAACCATGAAGGAATTTAAAGACTGTCATCATATCCCCCCTCACTCTTCTAGCTTCGAGTGATGGTAAGTCTAATTCCCTCAGCCTCTCATCATAACTGAGATTGCGTATTTCTGGCACCAGTTTCGTGGCATGTCTTTGAACTTTTTCAAGCTTAGCTATGTGCTTTTTCAAGTGCGGGTTCCAAAAGGGGGCTGCATATTCGAGTTTTGGCCTCACATAGGTTACATAAATATTTCTGAACATTTCCTTGTCCATGTGCTTGAAGGCTACCCTTACATTTGATAAGAATGCATATGCTGCCCTTACTATGCCATTTATATGTATTTCTGGAGACAAATCTGCCAGTATGTATACTCCTAGATCTCTCTCATTTTCTGTCTCTTGAAGTTGTACTCCAGCCACCGAGTAGTCAAGCTTGGGCCTTCTTGCACTTGTACCCATTCTCATTACCTTACATTTTGAAGTATTGAATTTCATTAGCCACTTTTCTGACCACTCATGCAGATTATTTAGATCCTCCTGAAGTTCTCTACCATTGTTCTCGTTTTTTACTTTCTTCACAATCTTTGCATCATCTGCAAACATATTCATGAATGAATTTACAGACTCTGGTAGGTCATTTACATATACAAGGAACAAAAGTGGCCCTAAAACTGAACCCTGTGGAACTCCACTACTAACTCTTCTCCATTCAGACACTGAGTGTCTTACTCTAACCCTCTGTTCCCTTCCTTCTAAGTAAGTTTTTATCCATTCCAAAACATTTCCACCTATTCTAGCCATTGATTGCAGCTTCCTAATAAGTGTCCCATGTGGAACAGTGTCAAACGCTTTCTGGAAGTCTAGGAATATGCAATCTGCCCAGCCCTCTCTTTCCTGTAAGATTTGGCTTACCTCATCATAAAATTCTAATAAGTTTGTTACTGTTGATCTACCTTCTCTGAAGCCATGTTGCCTCACTGACAAAAAGTTGAAGGATTCCAAGTGAAGAGAGATATGTTTCCTTAGTAGTTTCTCCATAACTTTGCAAACTATGCTGGTCAAGGAAACTGGTCTATAGTTCAGAGCCGTATCCCTCCTTCCCATTTTGAAGATAGGTATCACATTTGCTTGTTTCCAGCATCTTGGAATCTCCCCCGACTCCAGTGACTCCTTAAATATGATACTTAGTGCCACTGATATTGTGTTTGCGCATTTTTTAAGCACATGAGGGGATATGTCATCAGGACCTGTAGCTTTATGAACATCTAAATCCATCAGCGCTTTGCATACCTCTGTGACTGTAAGGTTGATGTTCTCTAATACCGGCCCTTGAGCTTCTATCACTGCAATCTGAGGGGGTGGGGTATTTTCTACTGTAAATACTGACTGAAACTCCTTGTTCAATTCTTTGCAGATCTCTTCATCCGTCTCAGTGATGCTTCCATCCGCTCTCTTTAGCCTTAAAACCTGTTCTGTTACCTTCAGTTTTCCTCTGATAAAGCTGTGGAAGAGCTTGGGATTTTCTTTAGCCTTCCTGGTGATGTCCCTCTCATAGTCTCTCTCTGCCTCTCTCCTTTTACTTAGGTAGTCATTTCTTGCTCTTTTGTAGGTTTGCCAGGCATTTATGTTTTTTCTCCTCCTATACCTTTTCCAGCATTTGTCTCTCCACTCCTTAGCTCTTTTACACCCATCATCGAACCATTTCTCTCTGGCATGAATTACACCTACTTTGGTGACAGGTATGCAGCAATCTACTACCTTCCCATATTTCTCAAAAAAGATGTCATACATTTCTTGTACAGATTTGTTGTAAAATAAGGTTCTCCAGTCAAGAACTGCAAAAAGCTCATTCAATTTGATGTAATCTCCTTTCGGATAGTTCCTCCTCATGTCCTCAGTGCCTCTACTCTCAGGAAGAATATCTTCAATGATATACTCCATCAACAACACACAGTGGTCACTCTTTCCAATTGGTGGTTCATATTCAATTTTTTCAATATCCAACACATTATCTGTGAACACTAGATCAAGATATATATATATATATATATATATATATATATATATATATATATATATATATATATATATATATATATATATATATATATATATATATATATATATATATATATATATATATATATATATATATATATATATATATATATATATATATATATATATATATATATATATATATATATATATATATATATATATATATATATATATATATATATATATATATATATATATATATATATATATATATATATATATATATATATATATATATATATATATATATATATATATATATATATATATATATATATATATATATATATATATATATATGCGTGTATATGTATGTGATTACCTAATTGTGTTTACGGAAAAGAGCCCAAAGATCGTATCTTCCCGTCTCCTGATCGGTTCCATTTTGTACTTAGTGATGCTTATCATAACTGTCCTTAAAACTATGGATGGTGTTAGCATTAACTACCTCCTCGCTTAGCAAATTCCAATTATCAACTACTCTTACACTGAAAAAGTATTTCCTTACATCCAGCAAAGAAGTTTTCTTACGAAGCTTCAAACTATGACCTCTAGTTCTAGAGCCAGCCATATCGAAATATCGATCCCTATCCACTCTATCATAACCATGAAGGAATTTAAAGACTGTCACCATATCCCCCCTCACTCTTCTAGCTTCCAGTGATGGTAAGTCTAATTCCCTCAGCCTCTCATCATAACTGAGATTACGTAGTTTTGGCACCAGTTTCGTGGCATGTCTTTGAACTGTTTCAAGCTTAGCTATGTGCTTTTTCAAGTGCGGACTCCAAAAGGGGGCTGCATATTGAAGTTTTGGCCTCACATAGGTTACATATATATTTCTGAAACTTTCCTTGTCCATGTGCCTGAAGGCTACTTCCCCCCCCCCCCCTTTTTTTTTTTTTTTTTTTTTTTTTTTTTTTTTTTTTTTTTTTTTTTTACCTAATTGTGTTTACGGGAAAGAGCCCAAAGCTCGTATCTTCCCGTCTCCTGATCGGTTCCATTTTATACTTGGTGATACTTATCATACCTGTCCTTAAAACTATGGATTGAGATAGCATTGACGTAAAGGTTTACTTACTACGTTATAATTATTAGTACCAGACGGGTACAAGGTAAGAATGGACAAGCAGTGATTCCTTTATCTTAATTTATTCTAGAGTACAACACATCTTTGACGCCTCAATGCCCCCACCCTATGATTATCACAATCTCTGATCTATTCGTGCCCCTGGCAAAGTTCTAACTAACTGTGTCTGCCCTGGGTGGTTCTTGAAATACCCCCGGGGCAGGGCGTGGCTTGACATCCAATCCTGCCAATGAACTCGAGTGACATCTAGTCCTGCAAATCAACGCCAGGTTCGAAGTGGAGTCCGCCCCTATTTTGGGGTGGAGCTGTTTCAACAAACCTATAGAACGGAAAAGTTCCAGGTCAGAGCGTGGCTATTGGGTAACTCTCCAGGGCATGTACATACGTACGGGTTAAATGTTTGTGTTTCTTGTGGTTTAGGAATTGGCTGACTTCTTGGCCTTTCCCACCCTCCTCAGGCACTCCATGTCGGATGCCAAGTCTCATGGGTCCGGTCATATATCTCCTTGACACTTTCTACAAACATTGGCTGTACTAAAGAAAACAATTGGGAGAGTATTCCATTTCACCCTTGACTTCTAGCCTCACATGTTTCTCTTCACGCCTTGTGGTGTTTTCGAGGACCGAGGGTCCCTTATCCTGTAGGCCTCTTGGGGGTGCATGAAATAAAATATCTGTGCCCTCGACCAACCGTTACCCCTCAAGATTTGTTATAAGTTTCAGATTCTGGCTTCAGTATGACTGAAGTCATACGACATCCCTCCCAACCAAAACTGAAATATCTCTTATTTCAGTCGAAGCATGGGATAATTTTTCGAGAGCTCTTGGACATATCCTAGCTAACATTAGTTTACAATAGAAATGGGGCCGAATTATTTAAGCTATTTTCTAAGAATTCCTAGTTCTATGAACACTAAACAATCTTTAGTACAAACATTCCTATATTCAACAAATACAATTAACTTTAATCATTAGGATTTCAGTGTGTAACTACTCATTATTAAATACTAATTAAGATCACAAGTTAGTTTAGATCATGACGTTACTGTGTCTACTTCTCTCCTTTTTTCAAAAGATTTACAAAAGTTTTTTAGCTACAGTAAAAAGATAAATCATGTAGAACATTTAAAATGCGATAGACAATAACATAAATGGAAACTTCCTGTCGTTACTATGGGGCATTGATTTGTCTTAAAATTAGGCCTTAAAAACTACTCCTGAAACAAACTATTGGTTACGATGTGAAAAGTCAGAAAACATTCATCATTCCAATGTGCAATTCCTATTCAGAGACATTCTGATATGAAAACTTAATGAACACAAAGATTAAATCATGATTCAAACAATGATAATGCTAAAGCAAAACACTAATATTATTTAAACAGAAGACAACTTATTACTGTCGGTGCAAATCATACAATCCATCAAAGGCACTTATTCAAAACTATCTTTAAAGGAGTCTCTGAGTTGTCGCTTAAAATTATCTTAAAACTAGGTAAAACAAGTAATAAAAGGGGACCTTTTCTTTCCCATTTTTTTTCAGTTCTAAAGCGTGGGTTGTTCTTTCCAACAACTAATAAGGGATTTTTAAATTCCCTTCGTTCTCTCTGGGATTTCATCAATTCGTTTACATGGCTTTTTAGAGTGTTTTTAGGACTTTGTTTTCTCTGTCCCTTGCTCATGAATTCTTGCTAGGCGCGATTCCACGGTTTCTCTCTGGGATTTCATTTTTTCACTCCCCCGCCGTCCTTGCTGCAGGCCCAGGTTTGTTACCATAAATTATCTCCATTTCCAAGATAGGCAAGACAAAGAGGAAGTGATCGATGCATCTTTCTAATCCTTCCAGCCTGGCTTCCTCGTCCCGCCCTCGGCCGATCTTGACTAAGACCACCACGCAGGAGACCTGCAACGTCACAGCGATTTCTCTTCCGTACGGCAATCCACACGTACCTTCGAAGCAGACCTCGGGATGAAAATTTGAACCTATGTCACTACTACAGTTGTAAGAAAGGTTCCCTATGACTTCTGGGTACCAACAATGGCCACACGTTGGTACTCGGAGGCTATACTTTGCCTTACCTGCAACTGCAAGTGATTGCAATCTCTATTCAATGGGCAACAGGGACTTGTCTGAGCGGACAAAATCTAAAGACTTTTAGAACTTGCAGGTCGGGGCTGCCTAGGAATAGGGTGGTAATGGAAGGTATGTGTCTACACAACTAGATTATTATTCTAAGATACTTAGGGCTTAGCAACTGCTACATAGCATTACTCTACTATAAATGTCAAAAAGAACAGTCATTAAATGCTGAGAAAAGCCACTAAAGAAATATTCTTATTAGCGGTGGCTACAGTAACATCAAGTATGAATTCAGATAAAAGATACAAATCATCAGGTTACTGCTGATTACATTACAAAAATAATAATTAGCAACAGGCCATTGAGAGATAGCAACAATAACAGTAATCATAATAACATAACTAATAATCATGATCAAAATAAGAATAATAAACAATAAAAATAAATATACTAAATCAGAAATATCAATATATATACAATGGAGACTGGCATTCAGAAGTAAGAACAGAGTTTTATACTTATATTTCATAGTAATGCTCATTCTAACACAGTCTCTTTTACTATCTAAATTCCTGCTGTCATAATCTATGTATATATATAGAGCATAAGTGGCAACTCGCTGGCTCCACAATTTGTCAATGGGAGTTCTATCTATTCTCTAAACAGTTGCGACATGTGGCAAAAATATTTATGCAAATGGCGGTACTACCGATGTCTTATCAGTATTTATGCAATAACAGCATGCAACAATCTATCGACTGCAATAAAATGTAGGCACAATTATCGCCTAACTTCGCTGGAAAAAAAAAAGAAAAAAGAATCAATGATGGCTACATTCTTGTAGTATCGGAAGGAGCCTCTGTCAGGCTCAGAGTCGAGTGAAAGGTAGGAGAGAGAGAGAGAGAGAGAGAGAGAGAGAGAGAGAGAGAGAGGAGAGAGAGAGAGAGAGAGAGAGAGAGAGAGAGAGAGAGAGAGAGAGAGAGAGAGAGGCTGGGCGACCTTGAAATACGTTGCGGTTTCCACCCATGTGTCAGCTGAGACGGGCCTCTTTCTTTTACTTGTACTGAAAATAAAAAATTGTCGCAGAGTATCTCTAATAATAAAATAAATAAACAAATGAACGTGAACAAACGTTAGCAATGACTATCGATAGAGTCTTACGTTTATTGTCAGAGGGCTATTCTTATTTCCTCATTAACAAAAACAAAAGCAAAAAGAACTTAGTGTACAACTGCAGAACTGTCGAAGCATAAATCCATTCCTTTCTGTTTAATCTTGATAAGGACTTTACTGTAACAGCATACACATCCTCGTCTATAATCACCATTCTTTTCTTGCTATAAATCAGAGGGTTGAGTCGGAGCGCACCCACTCTGATGAAATTAAAACAAAAGATTAAAATCATATGTGACACTATCCCTACTACTATCAACAAAAGTACAAATATCTTTTTCTTAACAGACGTCTTATAATGACTTAAATATCATTAGTTTTAAATTTAAAACTCAGCAGATAATCTCTAATAATCTCAATTATCTTAATTAGCTCAATTGTAATCTAAAATTCATGAAAATGATAGGGATTAACCATAGTTATCTCTAGATAATCTTTTCAAAACTCTTTAAGTAAGATTTTAAAGATTTCTTCAATACAAAAAGAACTATATAACAAAAAACGGGTATCAACGAATATAAAAAGTCTATCTCTGTGTATGCAATAATAAAAACAAAAATCATATTTCATTAGCAACAGTAAAGAATGCATTTTGCTTAAGTTTCAAAATCTCGTAAGGAGTGGTACATGGACAATTCAAACATAAAATATATATATTCTTTTACTATCTCGAATTTGACTTATTTAAATTACTATACAACAGAATTTCCTCCAGAACAGGGAGAAGTTCGACTTATAACTCTTCTGTCTGTTTGCTTTTATGGGGGTGCGCATGTGGGCGCTGTTTTCTCCCCTGTTCTTTTGACTTCTGGATCAACTTCTGCTCTCTCAAATACGGGAAACAGCTGTGTAACATTCTTGTTGTCATTTCGTGTCAGCTCTCACTCTTTCTTTATGACCAAGCTGAAATAATTTTGATAAAACATTATCATGGCTAAAACTCGCAAAGTTTTATTTTATCAATCTAACATATCTCTTCAGACAAATAATGTATATACTGCAGCTAGCAAAGAAAATAAAGAATCATTCATAGATTCACGTCCTTTATCACGTAACATCTATCTTGGAATCTCTCGGAAATCGAATAATAATCTCATTGGCGGAGTAGGGGACAAAACAAAAATAAAACAAACTTGGCATCTCAACCATATCTGGGCAGGTGGAGAATCACTTTCTCAAACATATCCCTCACTAGATATTGCAACAGCGCATCACCTCCCATAAATACACTCTGATATGGCATGCAGAAGGACCTGGCGGAGCAGGGGAACGACCCTCGCAGAGACTCCCCAATCATGTTTCCTAACGGTGCTTTCCGCGATTTCACCCCCTAGAGTAACCCCCCCATTATACCCCCAGTCATTCATACTCATTCGCTATCACATTTGCTATATCACTATCAAGACAATCATCCCCTTTCTGTAAAATTCCCTTTTATTTACAACGCGTTGGTTTCCCTTTCCCGGTCTCTCTGAAGAAGAGTAAAGGTGAAATCTCGGGTGGGCCGCGCGGTCACAGACTGCCTCACCAGTCCTAGGTCCCATTCTAATGAACAAACAAACATTCTACTCCCTTGAAGCTACGTTTGGGTGACACTGAAAAACCTTCCCTATTCTAGGACAGCACAAATTCCTCTAATTTACTCTTACTTTCGCCTGCATAGCGCGAAATTAAAAAAACTCATCTCTAAACAATATCACAAAATTTCTTATTCTTCAAAGAGACATGCCACACACGTATCGTAATATTAATTTCTTCATCATAACAACATTAATAAAACAATCTGTCGTTTATGTCTTTCTTTCGCTAAAACATTACTCCCGCGGAGAGAAAAAAAAAAAAAAAAAAAGAACTTGAAAACAGGCGCAATCTTAACACTCGATTTCTTACGCTTTAAGAAATTTATATAAAAATGACTTTACACGTACTTAAAATATCAAAGATCAGTACAATTACTACATATTTATAATAACGAGGTTGGGAGATCGATTGGTCATTTCCGCATTCCTTTCTCGGAAATCACACGTGGTCTATGAAAAACTTAAAAGTAGATGCACGTATATTTCTCACTATAATTCTTACGCTTAAGAAATTAATATACTGTAATAGTGATTGCACGTATTAAATTTTCAATTAAAATCGATAAATTCGCGTTCTTAAAATTCAATCTAAGCATTAATACAAATAAATGGAACACACTTCCAACGCAATTTCTTTACATTACTCAAACTATAACAAAAAAACGGAGTTTATTACTGCTTATAGCTATTAGTACAAATTATCCATGTTAGTAATGGGTACAGAAATTCTACTTTTATCAACTTATTAGGCGCCACACCCCTCATAGGCGGGTTGGCTGAGTCAAAGCATAACTACAAGATAAAATGGCGGCGTCCACCGACCTCAATTTCTTTTACTAATTGTCCCATTACTCACTGGATACAGATCACAAGTACTTAGCTATTTTAAGGAGGTGGTCCTGAAGAACTTCATGGCAGAAGGCAAGGAAGGAGGGGGTTCTCCTGGGCACGGGAGGTTTCCGTCCAATTCTCCATCTCTCGAGTAAAATCGACGAATCGCCGTCTTCTTGGTCGGATCCGGCAACTTATATTTCTTGTAATGGGCATTTTCACTCAATGCTCCGGTCACACTTCGGCTTACTGAGAAATATCTTAGGAATAGTTCCTTAAAAGTTTCATAATGTTCTCTGTTTGACCACTCGTCACTTCTCATCCGCAGACCCAAGTATTTCAGGAAGTCGGTCGCGGGAATTATGGACGGACATTCGAGGTCTTTTACATTTGCGCTGTCGAGGTATAAAAGTGAATTTTTGACTCGAGGCTCCTTTACAACCAGGGCACGGGGTGGGGGCTTGTCCTGCTGCGTTCCCTGTGTCACCACGGGGCTCGGAGCGGCAGGCTGTTCGTCGATGTTTGAGGCGTCGGTTTCTCTGTCGGCGTCGACCAAGTTCCTTCTCGACGGAGCGGCGTCGGCAGGAGTTTGTAGGTGCCGCACGTGCTCCTCCAGTTCGAGAGTTCTCCAGTGTTTTGCCTCGTCACTCATTTCTTGAATTGGGAGATGTTGGATTTCTGCGTTTGCCATTCTTATTTTCTTTTCTTCGCACTGGTTTCTTCTGATATGAGAGTCTCTTCTTATGTTTTCCAGGCGTGATGATCCGTACTGCGCTGCCACCATTGACGTAAAGGTTTACTTACTACGTTATAATTATTAGTACCAGACGGGTACAAGGTAAGAATGGACAAGCAGTGATTCCTTTATCTTAATTTATTCTAGAGTACAACACATCTTTGACGCCTCAATGCCCCCACCCTATGATTATCACAATCTCTGATCTATTCGTGCCCCTGGCAAAGTTCTAACTAACTGTGTCTGCCCTGGGTGGTTCTTGAAATACCCCCGGGGCAGGGCATGGCTTGACATCCAATCCTGCCAATGAACTCGAGTGACATCTAGTCCTGCAAATCAACGCCAGGTTCGAAGTGGAGTCCGCCCCTAATTTGGGGTGGAGCTGTTTCAACAAACCTATAGAACGGAAAAGTTCCAGGTCAGAGCGTGGCTATTGGGTAACTCTCCAGGGCATGTACATACGTACGGGTTAAATGTTTGTGTTTCTTGTGGTTTAGGAATTGGCTAACTTCTTGGCCTTTCCCACCCTCCTCAGGCACTCCATGTCGGATGCCAAGTCTCATGGGTCCGGTCATATATCTCCTTGACACTTTCTACAAACATTGGCTGTACTAAAGAAAACAATTGGGAGAGTATTCCATTTCACCCTTGACTTCTAGCCTCACATGTTTCTCTTCACGCCTTGTGGTGTTTTCGAGGACCGAGGGTCCCTTATCCTGTAGGCCTCTTGGGGGTGCATGAAATAAAATATCTGTGCCCTCGACCAACCGTTACCCCTCAAGATTTGTTATAAGTTTCAGATTCTGGCTTCAGTATGACTGAAGTCATACGACAGCATTAACTACCTCCTCGCTTAGCGAATTCCAATTATCAACTACTCTTACACTGTAAAAGTATTTCCTTACATCCTGCAAAGAAATTTTCTTACGAAGCTTCAAACTATGACCTCTAGTTCTAGAGCCAGCCATATCAAAATATCTATCCCTATCCACTCTATCATAACCATGAAGGAATTTAAAGACTGTCACCATATCCCCCCTCATTCTTCTAGCTTCGAGTGATGGTAAGTCTAATTCCCTCAGCCTCTCATCATAACTGAGATTGCGTATTTCTGGCACCAGTTTCGTGGCATGTCTTTGAACTTTTTCAAGCTTAGCTATGTGCTTTTTCAAGTGCGGATTCCAAAAGGGGGCTGCATATTCTTGTTTTGGCCTCACATAGGTTACATAAATATTTCTGAACATTTCCTTGTCCATGTGCCTGAAGGCTACCCTTACATTTGATAAGAATGCATATGCTGCCCTTACTATGCCATTTATATGTATTTCTGGAGACAAATCTGCCAGTATGTTTACTCCTAGATCTCTCTCATTTTCTGTCTCTTGAAGTTGTACTCCAGCCACCGAGTAGTCAAGCTTGGGCCTTCTTGCACTTGTACCCATTCTCATTACCTTACATTTTGAAGTATTGAATTTCATTAGCCACTTTTCTGACCACTCATGCAAATTATTTAGATCCTCCTGAAGTTCTCTACCATTGTTCTCGTTTTTTACTTTCTTCACAATCTTTGCATCATCTGCAAACATATTCATGAATGAATTTACAGACTCTGGTAGGTCATTTACATATACAAGGAACTAAAGTGGCCCTAAAACTGAACCCTGTGGAACTCCACTACTAACTCTTCTCCATTCAGACACTGAGTGTCTTACTCTAACCCTCTGTTCCCTTCCTTCTAAGTAAGTTTTTATCCATTCCAAAACATTTCCACCTATTCTAGCCATTGATTGCAGCTTCCTAATAAGTGTCCCATGTGGAACAGTGTCAAACGCTTTCTGGAAGTCTAGGAATATGCAATCTGCCCAGCCCTCTCTTTCCTGTAAGATTTGGCTTACCTCATCATAAAATTCTAATAAGTTTTTTACTGTTGATCTACCTTCTCTGAAGCCATGTTGCCTCACTGACAAAAAGTTGAAGGATTCCAAGTGAAGAGAGATATGTTTCCTTAGTAGTTTCTCCATAAGTTTGCAAACTATGCTGGTCAAGGAAACTGGTCTATAGTTCAGAGCCGTATCCCTCCTTCCCTTTTTGAAGATAGGTATCACATTTGCTTGTTTCCAGCATCTTGGAATCTCCCCTGACTCCAGTGACTCCTTAAATATGATACTTAGTGCCACTGATATTGAGTATGCGCATTTTTTATGCACATGAGGGGATATGTCATCAGGACCTGTAGCTTTATGAACATCTAAATCCATCAGCGCTTTGCATACCTCTGTGGCTGTAAGGTTGATGTTCTCTAATACCGGCCCTTGAGCTTCTATCACTGCAATCTGAGGGGGTGGGGTATTTTCTACTGTAAATACTGACTGAAACTCCTCGTTCAATTCTTTGCAGATCTCTTCATCCGTCTCAGTGATGCTTCCATCCGCTCTCTTTAGCCTTAAAACCTGTTCTTTTACCTTCAGTTTTCCTCTGATAAAGCTGTGGAAGAGCTTGGGATTTACTTTAGCCTTCCTGGTGATGTCCCTCTCATAGTCTCTCTCTGCCTCTCTCCTTTTACTTAGGTAGTCATTTCTTGCTCTTTTGTAGGTTTGCCAGGCATTTATGTTTTTTCTCCTCCTATACCTTTTCCAGCATTTGTCTCTCCACTCCTTAGCTCTTTTACACCCATCATCGAACCATTTCTCTCTGGCATGAATTACACCTACTTTGGTGACAGGTATGCAGCAATCTACTACCTTCCCATATTTCTCAAAAAAGATGTCATACATTTCTTGTACAGATTTGTTGTAAAATAAGGTTCTCCAGTCAAGAACTGCAAAAAGCTCATTCAATTTGATGTAATCTCCTTTCGGATAGTTCCTCCTCATGTCCTCAGTGCCTCTACTCTCAGGAAGAATATCTTCAATGATATACTCCATCAACAACACACAGTGGTCACTCTTTCCAATTTTTGGTACATACTCAATT
>JAXCGZ010015126.1:195000-217135 GCA_037179515.1 Halocaridina rubra
ACCTAACCTAACCTAACTTAACCTAACCTAACCAAACCTAACCTAACCTAACCTAACTTAACCTAACCTAACCTAACCTAACCTAACCTAACTTAACCTAACCTAACCTAACCTAACCCAACCTAACCTAACCTAACCTAACTTAACCTAACCTAACCTAACCTAACCTAACCTAACCTAACCTAACCTAACCTAACCTACCTACTTAACCTAACCAAACCTAAACTAACCTAACCTAACCTAACCTAACTTAACCTAACCTAACCTAACCTAACCTATCCTAACCCAACCCAACCTAACCTAACCTAACCCAACTTAACCTAACCCAACCTAACCTAACCCAACCTAACCTAACCTAACCTAACCTAACCTAGCCTAACCTAACCTAACCCAACCTAATCTAACCTAATGTAACCTAACCCAACCTAACCTAACCTAACCAAACCTAACCTAACCTACCTAACCTAACCTAACCTAACCTAACCTAACCCAACCCAACCCAACCTAACCTAACCTAACCTAACCTAACCTAACCTAACCTAACCCCCCCTCCTAACCTAACCTAACCTAACCTAACCTAACCCAACCCAACCTAACCTAACCTAACCTAACATAACCTAACCTTACCTAACTTAGCCTAACCTAACCTAACTTAACCTAACAACATAACCTGATAATTTTGCCAATTTTTAGGGATTTTTTTGAGAATTTTAGGGATTTTTAAGGGATTTTCATGGATTTTTTGGAATTTTTATTTTTTTTAGAGAATTTTAGAGATTTTTTATGGATTTTTAGGAATTTATAAGAAATATTTTGAATTTTTTAGGGATATTTTATGAATTTTTATAGATTTTTGGGGATTTTAGGTGTTTTTAAAGATTTTTATGGATTTATTATCAATTTCTATGGATTTTTGCTGATTTTTAGGATTTGTATAGATTTTTATGGATTTTTAGGTATTTTTAGGGAGTTTTCTAGGTTATAGATTAGGTTAGGTTAGGTTAAAGGTTAGTTTGGGTAGGTTAGCTTAGGTTAAGTTAAGTAATTTTTTTTAGAAATTTGTATGGATTTTTTTAGGAATTTTTATATTTTTTGGGGATTTTTAGGGATTTTTAATGATTTTTAGGGATTTTATAGGAAAATCTTTTGAATTTCAGGGATTTTTAAGGAATTTTAAAGATTTTTAGGGAATTTAATTGTTTTAGGGATTTTGTTTTAGAGATATTTGTGATTTTTTTATGAATTTTAAGGGATTTTTAGAGATTTTTAAGGATTTTTAGAGATTTTTAGGGCTTTTAAGAAATTTTATGGATTTTTAGAGATGCTTAAGGATTTTTAGAGATTTTAGAGCTCATTAGGGAATTTTATTTATTTATTTTTTTTTTTTAGAGATTTTAGGGGTTTCTATGGCTTTTTAGGGATTTTTCTAGGTTAGATTAGGTTAGGCTAAAGGTTAAGTTAGGCTAGATTAAGTGAGGATTTTTAGAAGTTTTTATGGATTTCTAGGGAATTTAATTGATTTTTAGAGATTTTTAGCGATGCTTAAGGGATTTTTAGGTTAGGTTAGGTTAGGTTAGGTTAGGTTAGGTTAAGTTAGGTTAGGTTAAGTTAGGTTAGGTTAGGTTAGGTTAGGTTAGGTTAAGTTAGGTTAGGTTAGGTTAATTTAGGTTAGGTTTGGTTAGGTTAAGATAGGTTAGGTTAGGTTAGGTTTGGTTAAGTTAGGTTAGGTTAGGTTAGGTTAGGTTAGGTTAAGTTAGGTTAGGTTAGGTTAGGTTAGGTTAGGTTAAGTTAGGTTAGGTTAGGTTAGGTTAGGTTAGGTTAAGTTAGGTTAGGTTAGGTTAGGTTAGGTTAAGTTAGGTTAGGTTAGGCTAGGTTAGGTTAAGTTAGGTTAGGTTAGGTTAAGTTAGGTTAGGTTAGGTTAGGTTAGGCTAGGTTAGGTTAAGTTTGGTTAGGTTAAGTTAGGTTAGGTTAGGTTAGGTTAATTTAGGTTAGGTTAGGTTAGGTTAAGTTAGGTTAGGTTTAGGTTAGGTTAGGTTAAGTTAGGTTAGGTTAGGTTTGGTTAGGTTGGGTTAGGTTAAGTTAGGTTAGGTTAGGTTAAGTTAGGTTAGGTTAGGTTAGGTTAGGTTAGGTTAAGTTAGGTTAGGTTAGGTTAGGTTAGGTTAGGTTAGGTTAGGTTAGGTTAGGTTAGGTTAGGTTAGGTAGTTAGGTTAGCTTCACTAAAAATCCCTAGTAATCTCGAATAATCAATAAAAAATCCCTAAAAATCTTTAAAAATGCCTGAAAATTACAAACAATTAATAAAAATTACAAAAAATCACTAAAAACTCAAGAAACCACTAAAAATCCATAAAAATTCCCTAAAATATACCTAAAAATCATTAAAAATCCTGAAATATCCCATACATTCCATTAAAAGTCCTAAAAATCCTTAAAAATCTCTAAAAATCCCTACAAATCCCTAAAAATCCTTAAAATTCCCTAACAATACAAAAAATATCTAAAACTCCATAAAAGAAAATCCATAAAAATCTCTTAAAATCAATAAAAATAAAAAAAATCCATGAAAAATCCAAAAAAACAAAAAATATATAAAAATCCATGAAAAACACCAAAAATCAATAGAAATTAATATAAATATATTAAATCTAAAAATCATTAAAAGTCCATAAAAATCTCAAAAAATCTCAAAAAATCCCTAGAACTCATTAAAAATCCCAATAAATCGCTAAAAATCATTAAAAAAATATTAAAATACATAAAAATCCCTACAAATCCCAAAAAATTCAAAAAATTCATTAAAAATCTATAAAAATCCCTAAAAATCCATAAAAAATCTCTAAAATTCTCTAAAAAAAATAAAAATTACAAGAAATCCATGAAAATCCCTTAAAAATCCCTAAAGTTCTCAAAAAAATCCCTAAAAATGGCAAAATTATCAGGTTAGGTTGCTAGGTTAAGTTAGGTTAGGTTAGGCTAGGTTAGGTTAGGGAAGATTAGGTTAGGTTAGGTTAGGTTAGGTTAGGTTAGGTTAAGTTAGGTTAGGTTAGGTTAGGTTAGGTTAAGCTTAGTTAGGTTAGGTTAGGTTAGGTTAAGTTAGGTTAGGTTAGGTTAGGTTAAGTTAGGTTAGGTTAAGTTAGGTTAAGTTAGGTTAGGTTAGGTTAGGTTAGGTTAAGTTAGGTTAGGTTAGGTTAGGTTAGGTTAGGTTAAGTTAGGTTAGGTTAGGTTAGGTTAGGTTAAGTTAGGTTAGGTTAGGTTAGGTTGGGTTAGGTTAGGTTAGGTTAGGTTAGGTTAGGTTAGGTAAAGTTAGGTTAGGTTAGGTTAGGTTAAGTTACGTTAGGTTAGGTTAGGTTAGGTCAAGTTAGGTTAAGTTAGGTTAGGTTAGGTTAAGTTAGGTTAGGTTAGGTTAGGTTAGGTTAAGTTAGGTTAGGTTAGGTTCGGTTAGGTTAAGTTAGGTTAGGTTAGGTTAGGTTAGGTTAGGTTAAGTTAGGTTAGGTTAGGTTAGGTTTGGTTAGGTTAAGTTAGGTTAGGTTAGGTTAGGTTAGGTTAGGTTAAGTTAGGTTAGGTTATGTTAGGTTAGGTTAAGTTAGGTTAGGTTAAGTTAGGTTAGGTTAGGTTAGGTTAGGTTAATTTAGGTTAGGTTAGGTTAGGTTAAGTTAGGTTAGGTTAGGTTAGGTTAGGTTAGGTTAAGTTAGGTTAGGTTAGGTTTGGTTAGGTTGGGTTAGGTTAAGTTAGGTTAGGTTAGGTTAAGTTAGGTTAGGTTAGGTTAGGTTAGGTTAGGTTAAGTTAGGTTAGGTTAGGTTAGGCTAGGTTAGGTTAGGTTAGGTTAGGTTAGGTTAGGTTAAGTTAGGTTAGGTTAGGTTAGGTTAGCTTCACTAAAAATCCCTAGTAATCTCGAATAATCAATAAAAAATCCCTAAAAATCTTTAAAAATGCCTGAAAATTACAAACAATTAATAAAAATTACAAAAAATCACTAAAAACTCAAGAAACCACTAAAAATCCATAAAAATTCCCTAAAATATACCTAAAAATCATTAAAAATCCTGAAATATCCCATACATTCCATTAAAAGTCCTAAAAATCCTTAAAAATCTCTAAAAATCCCTACAAATCCCTAAAAATCCTTAAAATTCCCTAACAATACAAAAAATATCTAAAACTCCATAAAAGAAAATCCATAAAAATCTCTTAAAATCAATAAAAATAAAAAAAATCCATGAAAAATCCAAAAAAACAAAAAATATATAAAAATCCATGAAAAACACCAAAAATCAATAGAAATTAATATAAATATATTAAATCTAAAAATCATTAAAAGTCCATAAAAATCTCAAAAAATCTCAAAAAATCCCTAGAACTCATTAAAAATCCCAATAAATCGCTAAAAATCATTAAAAAAATATTAAAATACATAAAAATCCCTACAAATCCCAAAAAATTCAAAAAATTCTTTAAAAATCTATAAAAATCCCTAAAAATCCATAAAAAATCTCTAAAATTCTCTAAAAAAAATAAAAATTACAAGAAATCCATGAAAATCCCTTAAAAATCCCTAAAATTCTCAAAAAAATCCCTAAAAATGGCAAAATTATCAGGTTAGGTTGTTAGGTTAAGTTAGGTTAGGTTAGGCTAGGTTAGGTTAGGGAAGATTAGGTTAGGTTAGGTTAGGTTAGGTTAGGTTAGGTTAAGTTAGGTTAGGTTAGGTTAGGTTAGGTTAAGTTTAGTTAGGTTAGGTTAGGCTAGGTTAAGTTAGGTTAGGTTAGGTTAGGTTAAGTTAGGTTAGGTTAAGTTAGGTTAAGTTAGGTTAGGTTAGGTTAGGTTAAGTTAGGTTAGGTTAGGTTCGGTTAGGTTAAGTTAGGTTAGGTTAGGTTAGGTTAGGTTAGGTTAAGTTAGGTTAGGTTAGGTTAGGTTTGGTTAGGTTAAGTTAGGTTAGGTTAGGTTAGGTTAGGTTAGGTTAGGTTAAGTTAGGTTAGGTTATGTTAGGTTAGGTTAAGTTAGGTTAGGTTAAGTTAGGTTAGGTTAGGTTAGGTTAGGTTAATTTAGGTTAGGTTAGGTTAGGTTAGGTTAAGTTAGGTTAGGTTAGGTTAGGTTAGGTTAGGTTAAGTTAGGTTAGGTTAGGTTAAGTTAGGTTAGGTTAGGTTAGGTTAGGTTAAGTTAGGTTAGGTTAGGTTAAGTTAGGTTAGGTTAGGTTAGGTTAGGTTAGGTTAGGTTAGCTTCACTAAAAATCCCTAGTAATCTCGAATAATCAATAAAAAATCCCTAAAAATCTCTAAAAATGCCTGAAAATTACAAACAATTAATAAAAATTACAAAAAATCACGAAAAACTCAAGAAACCACTAAAAATCCATAAAAATTCCCTAAAATATACCTAAAAATCATTGAAAATCCTGAAATATCCCATACATTCCATTAAAAGTCCTAAAAATCCTTAAAAATCTCTAAAAATCCCTACAATTCCCAAAAAATCCTTAAAAATCCCTAACAATTCAAAAAATATCTAAAACTCCATAAAAGAAAATCCATAAAAATCTCTTAAAATCAATAAAAATACAAAAAATCCATGAAAAATCCAAAAAAAACAAAAAATTTATAAAAATCCATGAAAAACAAGAAAAATCAATAGAAATTAATATAAATATATTAAATCTAAAAATCATTAAAAGTCCATAAAAATCTCAAAAAATCTCAAAAAATCCCCAGAAGTCATTAAAAATCCCAATAAATCGCTAAAAATCATTAAAAAAACATTAAAATACATAAAAATCCCTACAAATCCCAAAAAATTCAAAAAATTCTTTAAAAATCTATAAAAATCCCTAAAAATCCATAAAAAATCTCTAAAGTTCTCAAAAAAAATAAAAATTACAAGAAATCCATGAAATTCCCTTAAAAATCCCTAAAATTCTCAAAAAAATCCCTAAAAATGGCAAAATTATCAGGTTAGGTTGTTAGGTTAAGTTAGGTTAGGTTAGGCTAGGTTAGGTTAGGGAAGATTAGGTTAGGTTAGGTTAGGTTAGGTTAAGTTAGGTTAGGTTAGGTTAGGTTAGGTTAGGTTAAGTTAAGTTAGGTTAGGTTAGGTTAGGTTAAGTTAGGTTAGGTTAGGTTAAGTTAAGTTAGGTTAAGTTAGGTTAGGTTAGGTTAGGTTAAGTTAGGTTAGGTTAGGTTAGGTTAGGTTAAGTTAGGTTAGGTTAGGTTAGGTTAGGTTAAGTTAGGTTAGGTTAGGTTAGGTTAGGTTAAGTTAGGTTAGGTTAGGTTAGGTTGGGTTAGGTTAGGTTAGGTTAGGTTAGGTTAAGTTAGGTTAGGTTAGGTTAGGTTAAGTTAGGTTAGGTTAGGCTAGGTTAGGCTTGGTTAAGTTAGGTTAGGTTAGGTTAGGTTAAGTTAGGTTAGGTTAGGTTAGGTTAGGTTAGGTTATGTTAGGTTAGGTTAGGTTAGGTTAGGTTAGTTAAAGTTAGGTTAGGTTAGGTTAGGTTAGATTAGGTTAAGTTAGGTTAGGTTAGGTTAGGTTAGGTTAGGTTAAGTTAGGTTAGGTTAGGTTAGGTTAGGTTAGGTTAAGTTTTGTTAGGTTAGGTTAAGTTAGGTTAAGTTAGGTTAGGTTAGGTTAGGTTGGGTTAGTTTAGGTTAGGTTAGGTTAGGTTAGGTTAGGTTAGGTTAACTTAGGTTAGGTTAGGTTAGGTTAGGTTAGGTCAAGTTAGGTTAGGTTAGATTAGGTCAAGTTAGGTTAGGTTAGGTTAGGTTTGGTTAAGTTAGGTTAGGTTAGGTTAGGTTAAGTTAGGTTAGGTTAGGTTAAGTTAGGTTAGGTTAGGTTAGGTTAGGTTAAGTTAAGTTAGGTTAGGTTAGGTTAGGTTAGGTTAAGATAGGTTAGGTTAGGTTAGGTTAAGTTAGGTTAGGTTAGGATAAGTTAGGTTAGGTTAGGTTAGGTTAGGTTAAGTTAGGTTAGGTTAGGTTAGGTTAGGTTAAGTTAGGTTAGGTTAGGATAAGCTAGGTTAGGTTAGGTTAGGTTAGGTTAGGTTAAATTAGGTTAGGTTAGGTTAGGTTAGGTTAGGTTAAGTTATGTTAGGTTAGGTTAGGTTAGGTTAGGTTAGGTTATGTTAGGTTAAGTTAGGTTAGGTTAGGTTAGGTTAGGTTAGGTTTGGTTAGGTTAAGTTAGGTTTGGTTAGGTTAGGTTAGGTTAAGTTAGGTTAAGTTAGGCTAGGTTAAATTAGGTTAGGTAAGGTTAGGTTAGGTTAATTTAGGATAGGTTAGGTTAGGTTAGGTTAGGTTAAGTTAGGTTAGGTTAGGTTAGGTTAGGTTAGGCTAGGTTAAGTTAGGTTAGGTTAGGTTAGATTAAGTTAGGTTAGGTTAGGTTAGGTTAGGTTAAGTTTGGTTAGGTTAGGTTAGGTTAGGCTAAGTTAAGTTAGGTTAGGTTAAGTTAGGTTAGGTTAGGTTAGGTTAGGTTAGGTTAGGTTAAGTTAGGTTAGGTTAGGTTAGGTTAAGGTAGGTTAGGTTAGGTTAAGTTAAGTTAGGTTAGGTTAGGTTAGGTTAGGTTAAGTTAGGTTAGGTTAGGTTAGGTTAGGTTAAGTTAGGTTAGGTTAGGTTAGGTTATGTTAATTTAGGTTAGGTTAGGTTAGGTTAGGTTAAGTTAAGTTAGGTTAGGTTAGGTTAGGTTAGGTTAGGTTAAGTTAGGTTAGGTTAGGTTAGGTTAGGTTAGTTAGGTTAGGTTAGGTTAGGTTAGGTTAGGTTAGGTTAGGTTAGGTTAGGAGCTATGTTAGGTTAGGTTAGGTTAGGTTAAGTTAGGTTAGGTTAGGTTAGGTTAGGTTTGGTTAGGTTAAGTTTGGTTAGGTTAGGTTAGGTTAGGTTAGGTTAAGTTAAGTTAGGTTAGGTTAAGTTAGGTTAGGTTAGGTTAGGTTAGGTTAAGTTAGGTTAGGTTAGGTTAGGTTAAGTTAGGTTAGGTTAGGTTAAGTTAAGTTAGGTTAGGTTAGGTTAGGTTAGGTTAGTTAGGTTAGGTTAGGGTTAGGTTAGGTTAGGTTAGGTTAGGTTAGGTTACGTTAATTTAGGTTAGGTTAGGTTAGGTTAGGTTAAATTAAGTTAGGTTAGGTTAGGTTAGGTTAGGTTAGGTTAAGTTAGGTTAAGTTAGGTTAGGTTAGGTTAGGTTAGGTTAGGTTAGGTTAAGTTAGGTTAGGTTAGGTTAGGTTTGTTAATTTAGGTTTGGTTAGGTTAGGTTAGGTTAAGTTAGGTTAGGTTAGGTTAGGTTAGGTTAGGTTAGGTTAAGTTAGGTTAGGTTAGGTTAGGTTAGGTTAAGCTAGGTTAGGTTAGGTTAGGTTAGGTTAGGTTAAGTTAGGTTAGGTTAGGTTAGGTTAGGTTAGGTTTAGTTAGTAATCTCGAATAATCAATAAAAAATCCCTAAAAATCTCTAAAAATACCTAATAATGACAAACAATTAATAAAAATTACAAAAAATCACTAAAAACTCAAGAAACCACTAAAAATCCATAAAAATTCCCTAAAATATACCTAAAAATCATTAAAAATCCTGAAATATCCCATATATTCCATTAATAGTCCTAAAAATCCTTAAAAATCTCTAAAAATCCCTACAAATCCCTAAAAATCCTTAAAAATTCCTAACAATTCAAAAAATATCTAAAACTCCATAAAAGAAAATCCATAAAAATCTCTTAAAATCAATAAAAATAAAAAAAAATCCATGAAAAATCCAAAAAAACAAAAAATATATAAAATTCCAATGATAAAACACCAAATATCAGTAGAAATTAATATAAATATATTAAATCTAAAAATCATTAAAAGTCCATAAAAATCTCAAAAAATCTCCAAAAATCCCTAGAACTCATTAAAAATTCCTATAAATCGCTAAAAATCATTAAAAAAAACATTAAAATCCATAAAAATCCCTAAAAATCCCAAAAAAATAAAAAAATTCTTTAAAAATCTATAAAAATCCCTAAAAATCCATAAAAAATCTCTAAAATTCTCAAAAAAAAATAAAAATTACAAGAAATCCATGAAAATCCCTTAAAAAGCCCTAAAATTCTCAAAAAATCCCTAAAAATGGCAAAATTATCAGGTTAGGTTGTTAGGTTAAGTTAGGTTAGGTTAGGCTTGGTTAGGTTAGGGAAGATTAGGTTAGGTTAGGTTAGGTTAGGTTAAGTTAGGTTAGGTTAGGTTAGGTTAGGTTAAGTTAAGTTAGGTTAGGTTAGGTTAGGTTAAGTTAGGTTAGGTTAGGTTAGGTTAAGTTAGGTTAGGTTAGGTTAGGTTAAGTTAGGCTAGGTTAGGTTAAGTTAGGTTAAGTTAGGTTAGGTTAGGTTAGGTTAAGTTAGGTTAGGTTAGGTTATGTTAGGTTAGGTTAGGTTAGGTTAAGTTAGGTTAGGTTTGGTTAGGTTAGGTTAAGTTAGGTTATGTTAGGTTATGTTAGGTTTGGTTAAGTTAGGTTAGATTAGGTTAGGTTAGGTTAAGTTAGGTTAGGTTAGGTTAGGTTGGGTTAGGTTAGGTTAGGTTAGGTTAGGTTAGGTTAAGTTAGGCTATGTTAGGTTAGGTTAAGTTAGGTTAGGTTAGGTTAGGTTAGGTTAGGTCAAGTTAGGTTAGGTTAGGTTTGGTTAAGTTAGGTTAAGTTCGGTTAGGTTAAGTTAGGTTAGGTTAGGTTAGGTTAGGTTAGGTTAGGTTATTTTAGGTTAGGTTAGGTTAAGTTAGGTTAAGTTAGGTTAGGTTTGGTTAGGTTAGGTTAGGTTAAGTTAGGTTAGGTTAGGTTAGGTTAGGTTAAGTTAGGTTAGGTTAGGTTAGTTTAGGTTATGTTAGGTTAGGTTAGGTTAGGTTAGGTTAGGTTAAGTTAAGTTAGGTTAGGTTAGGTTAGGTTAGGTTAGGTTAGGTTAAGCTAGGTTAGGTTAGGTTAGGTTAAGTTAGGTTAGGTTAGGATAAGTTAGGTTAGGTTAGGTTAGGTTAGGTTAAGTTAGGTTAGGTTAGGTTAGGTTAGGTTAAGTTAGGCTAGGTTAGGATAAGCTAGGTTAGGTTAGGTTAGGTTAGGTTAAGTTAGGTTAGGTTAGGTTAGGTTAGGTTAGATTAAGTTATGTTAGGTTAGGTTATGTTAGGTAAGGTTCTGTTAGGTTAAGTTAGGTTAGGTTAGGTTAGGTTAGGTTAGGTAAGGTTTGGTTAGGTTAAGTTAGGTTTGGTTAGGTTAGGTTAGGTTAAGTTAGGTTAAGATAGGTTAGGTTAAGTTAGGTTAGGTAAGGTTAGGTTAGGTTAATTTAGGATAGGTTAGTTTAGGTTAGGTTAAGTTAGGTTAAGTTAGGTTAGGTTAGGTTAGGTTAGGTTAGGCTAGGTTAAGTTAGGTTAGGTTAGGTTAGGTTAGGTTAAGTTAGGTTAGGTTAGGTTAGGTTAGGTTAGGTTAAGTTAGGTTAGGTTAGGTTAGGTTAAGTTAGGTTAGGTTAAGTTAGGTTAGGTTAGGATAAGTTAGGTTAAGTTAGGTTAGGTTAGGTTAGGTTAAGTTTGGTTAGGTTAGGTTAGGTTAGATTAAGTTAAGTTAGGTTATGTTAAGTTAGATTAGGTTAGGTTAGGTTAGGTTAGGTTAGGTTAAGTTAGGTTAGGTTAGGTTAGGTTAGGTTAGGTTAGGTTAAGTTAGGTTAGGTTAGGTTAGGTTAAGTTTAGTTAGGTTAGGTTAGGTTAGGTTAGGTTAAGTTAGGTTAGCTTAGGTTAGGTTAGGTTAGGTTAAGTTAGGTTTGGTTAGGTTAGGTTAGGTTAATTTAGGTTAGGTTAGGTTAGGTTAGGTTAAGTTAGGTTAGGTTAGGTTAGGCTTAGTTAGGTTAGGTTAGGTTAAGTTAGGTTATGTTAGGTTAGGTTAAGTTAGGTTAGGTTAAGTTAGGTGAGGTTAGGTTAAGTTATGTTAGGTTAGGTTAATTTAGGTTAGGTTAGGTTAGGTTAGGTTAAGTTAGGTTAGGTTAGTTTGGTTAGGTTAGGTTAAGTTAGGTTAGGTTAGGTTAGGTTAGGCTAGGTTAGGTTAGGGAAGATTAGGTTAGGTTAGGTTAGGTTAGGTTAGGTTAGGTTAGGTTAGGTTAGGTTAGGTTAGGTTAGGTTAGGTTAGGTTAGGTTAGGCTAGGTTAGGTTAGGTTAGGTTAGGTTAGGTTAGGTTAGGTTAGGTTAGGTTAGGTTAGGTTAGGTTAGGTTAGGTTAGGTTAGGTTAGGTTAGGTTAGGTTGGGTTAGGTTAGGTTAGGTTAGGTTAGGTTAGGTTAGGTTAGGTTAGGTTAGGTTAGGTTAGGTTAGGTCAAGTTAGGTTAGGTTAGGTTAGGTCAGGTTAGGTTAGGTTAGGTTAGGCTTGGTTAGGTTAGGTTAGGTTAGGTTAGGTTAGGTTAGGTTAGGTTAGGTTATGTTAGGTTAGGTTAGGTTAGGTTAGGTTAGGTTAGGTTAGGTTAGGTTAGGTTTGGTTAGGTTAGGTTAGGTTAGGTTAGGTTAGGTTAGGTTAGGTTAGGTTAGGTTAGGTTAGGTTAGGTAAGGTTAGGTTAGGTTAGGTTAGGTTAGGTTAGGTTAGGTTAGGTTAAGTTAGGTTAGGTTAGGTTAGGTTAGGTTAGGTTAGGTTAGGTTAAGTTATGTTAGGTTAGGTTAGGTTAGGTTAGGCTAGGTTAGGTTAGGTTAAGTTAGGTTAAGTTAGGTTAGGTTAGGTTAGGTTAGGTTAGGTTCAGTTAGGTTAGGTTAGGTTAGGTTAGGTTAGGTTAGGTTAGGTTAGGATAAGTTAGGTTAGGTTAGGTTAGGTTAGGTTAAGTTAGGTTAGGTTAGGTTAGGTTAGGTTAAGTTAAATTAGGTTAGGATAAGTTAGGTTAGGTTAGGTTAGGTTAGGTTAAGTTAGGTTAGGTTAGGTTAGGTTAAGTTATGTTAGGTTAGGTTAGGTTAGGTTAGGTTATGTTAGGTTAAGTTAGGTTAGGTTAGGTTAGGCTAGGTTTGGTTAGGTTAGGTTAGGTTTGGTTAGGTTAGGTTAGGTTAAGTTAGGTTAGGTTAGGTTAGGTTAAGTTAGGTTAGGTAAGGTTAGGTTAGGTTAGGTTAGGTTAGGTTAGGTTAGGTTAGGTTAGGTTAGGTTAGGTTAGGTTAGGTTAGGTTAGGTTAGGCTAGGTTAGGTTAGGTTAGGTTAGGTTAGGTTAGGTTATGTTATGTTAGGTTAGGTTAGGTTAGGTTAGGTTAAGTTTGGTTAGGTTAGGTTAGGTTAGGTTAGGTTAGGTTAGGTTAGGTTAGGTTAAGTTAGGTTAGGTTAGGTTAGGTTAGGTTAGGTTAGGTTAGGTTAGGTTAGGTTAGGTTAGGTTAGGTTAGGTTAGGTTAGGTTAGGTTAGGTTAGGTTAGGTTAGGTTAGGTTAGGTTAGGTTAGGTTAAGTTAGGTTAGGTTAGGTTAGGTTAGGTTAGTTTTGGTTAGGTTAGGTTAGGTTAGGTTAGGTTACGTTAATTTAGGTTAGGTTAGGTTAGGTTAGGTTAAGTTAAGTTAGGTTAGGTTAGGTTAGGTTAGGTTAGGTTAAGTTAGGTTAGGTTAGGTTAGGTTAGGTTAGGTTAGGTTAAGTTAGGTTAGGTTAGGTTAGGTTAGGTTAATTTAGGTTAGGTTAGGTTAGGTTAGGTTTGGTTAGGTTAAGTTAGCTTTGGTTAGGTTAGGTTAGGTTAAGTTAGGTTAAGTTAGGTTAGGTTAAGTTAGGTTAGGTAAGGTTAGGTTAGGTTAATTTAGGATAGGTTAGGTTAGGTTAGGTTAGGTTAAGTTAGGTTAGGTTAGGTTAGGTTAGGTTAGGCTAGGTTAAGTTAGGTTAGGTTAGGTTAGGTTAAGTTAGGTTAGGTTAGGTTAGGTTAGGTTAAGTTTGGTTAGGTTAGGTTAGGTTAGGTTAGGTTAAGTTAAGTTAGGTTAGGTTAAGTTAGGTTAGGTTCGGTTAGGTTAGGTTAGGTTAAGTTAGGTTAGGTTAGGTTAGGTTAAGTTAGGTTAGGTTAGGTTAAGTTAAGTTAGGTTAGGTTAGGTTAGGTTAGGTTAAGCTAGGTTAGGTTAGGTTAGGTTAGGTTAAGTTAGGTTAGGTTAGGTTAGGTTACGTTAATTTAGGTTAGGTTAGGTTAGGTTAGGTTAAGTTAAGTTAGGTTAGGTTAGGTTAGGTTAGGTTAGGTTAAGTTAGGTTAGGTTAGGTTAGGTTAGGTTAGGTTAGGTTAGGTTAGGTTAGGTTAGGTTAGGTTAGGTTAGGTTAAGTTAGGTTAGGTTAGGTTAGGTTAGGTTAAGTTAGGTTAGGTTAGGTTAGGTTAAGCTATGTTAGGTTTGGTTAGGTTAGGTTAAGTTAGGTTAGGTTAGGTTAGGTTAGGTTAGGTTAGGTTAGGTTAAGTTAGGTTAGGTTAGGTTAGGTTAAGTTAGGTTAGGTTAGGTTAGGTTAGGTTATGTTAGGTTAGGTTAAGTTAGATTAGGTTAGGTTAGGTTAGGTAGTTAGGTTAGCTTCACTAAAAATCCCTAGTAATCTCGAATAATCAATAAAAAATCCCTAAACTTAACCTAACCTAACCTAACCTATCTTAACCTAACATAGCCTAACCTAACCTAATCTAACTCAACCTAACCTAACCTAACCTAACCTAACCCAACCTAACCCAAGCCAACCTAACCAAACCCAACCTAACCCAACCTAACCAAACCTAACCTAACCTAACCCAACCCAACAAAATTAAAAATCCCAATAAATCGCTAAAAATCATTAAAAAAAACATTAAATTCCATAAAAATCCCTAAAAATCCCCCAAAAAATCAAAAAATTCTTTAAAAATCTATAAAAATCCCTAAAAATCCATAAAAAATCTCTAAAATTCTTTAAAAAAATTAAAAATTACAAGAAATCCATGAAAATCCCTTAAAAATCCCTAAAATTCTCAAAAAATCCCTAAAAATGGCAAAATTATCAGGTTAGGTTGTTAGGTTAAGTTAGGTTAGGTTAGGCTTGGTTAGGTTAGGGAAGATTAGGTTAGGTTAGGTTAGGTTCAGTTAGGTTAGGTTAAGTTAGGTTAGGTTAGGTTAGGTTAGGTTAGGTTAGGTTAAGTTAAGTTAGGTTAGGTTAGGTTAGGTTAAGTTAGGTTAGGTTAGGTTAGGTTAAGTTAGGCTAGGTTAGGTTAAGTTAGGTTAAGTTAGGTTAGGTTAGGTTAGGTTAAGTTAGGTTAGGTTAGGTTAGGTTAGGTTAGGTTAAGTTAGGTTAGGTTTGGTTAGGTTAGGTTAAGTTAGGTTAGGTTAGGTTAGGTTAGGTTAGGTTAAGTTAGGTTAGGTTAGCTTAGGTTAGGTTAGGTTAGGTTAAGTTAGGCTAGGTTAGGTTAGGTTAAGTTAGGTTAGGTTAGGTTAGGTTAGGTTAGGTCAAGTTAGGTTAGGTTAGGTTAGGTTAGGTTAAGCTAGGTTAAGTTAGGTTAGGTTAAGTTAGGTTAGGTTTGGTTAGGTTAGGTTAGGTTAGGTTAGGTTAGGTTAGGTTAGGTTAGGTTGGGTTAGGTTAGGTTAGGTTAGGTTAGGTTAGGTTAGGTTAGGTTAGGTTAGGTTAGGTTAGGTTAGGTTGGGTTAGGTTAGGTTAGGTTGGGTTAGGTTAGGTTAGGTTAGGTTAGGTTAGGTTAGGTTAGGTTAGGTTGGGTTAGGTTGGGTTAGGTTGGGTTAGGTTAGGTTAGGTTAGGTTAGGTTAGGTTAGGTTAGGTTAGGTTAGGTTAGGTTGGGTTAGGTTAGGTTAGGTTAGGTTAGGTTGGGTTAGGTTAGGTTAGGTTAGGTTAGGTTAGGTTGGGTTGGGTTAGGTTAGGTTAGGTTGGGTTAGGTTAGGTTAGGTTAGGTTAGGTTAGGTTAGGTTAGGTTAGGTTAGGTTAGGTTAGGTTAGGTTAGGTTAGGTTAGGATTAGGTTAGGTTAGGTTAGGTTAGGTTAGGTTAGGTTAGGTTAGGTTAGGTTAGGTTAGGTTAGGTTAGGTTGGGTTAGGTTAGGTTAGGTTAGGTTAGGTTGGGTTAGGTTAGGTTAGGTTAGGTTAGGTTAGGTTAGGTTAGGTTAGGTTAGGTTAGGTTAGGTTGGGTTAGGTTAGGTTGGGTTAGGTTAGGTTGGGTTAGGTTAGGTTGGGTTAGGTTAGGTTGGGTTAGGTTAGGTTAGGTTGGGTTAGGTTAGGTTAGGTTAGGTTAGGTTAGGTTAGGTTAGGTTAGGTTAGGTTAGGTTAGGTTAGGTTAGGTTAGGTTGGGTTAGGTTAGGTTAGGTTAGGTTAGGTTAGGTTGGGTTAGGTTAGGTTAGGTTAGGTTAGGTTGGGTTAGGTTAGGTTAGGTTAGGTTAGGTTAGGTTAGGTTAGGTTAGGTTAGGTTAGGTTAGGTTAGGTTAGGTTAGGTTAGGTTAGGTTGGGTTAGGTTAGGTTAGGTTAGGTTAGGTTAGGTTAGGTTAGGTTAGGTTAGGTTAGGTTAGGTTGGGTTGGGTTAGGTTAGGTTAGGTTGGGTTAGGTTAGGTTAGGTTAGGTTAGGTTAGGTTAGGTTAGGTTAGGTTAGGTTAGGTTAGGTTAGGTTAGGTTGGGTTAGGTTGGGTTAGGTTAGGTTGGGTTAGGTTGGGTTAGGTTAGGTTAGGTTAGGTTAGGTTAGGTTAGGTTAGGTTAGGTTAGGTTAGGTTAGGTTAGGTTAGGTTAGGTTAGGTTAGGTTAGGTTAGGTTAGGTTAGGTTAGGTTAGGTTAGGTTAGGTTAGGTTAGGTTAGGTTAGGTTAGGTTAGGTTAGGTTAGGTTAGGTTAGGTTAGGTTAGGTTAGGTTAGGTTAGGTTAGGTTAGGTTAGGTTAGGTTAGGTTAGGTTAGGTTAGGTTAGGTTAGGTTAGGTTAGGTTAGGTTAGGTTAGGTTAGGTTAGGTTAGGTTAGGTTAGGTTAGGTTAGGTTAGGTTAGGTTAGGTTAGGTTAGGTTAGGTTAGGTTAGGTTAGGTTAGGTTAGGTTAGGTTAGGTTAGGTTAGGTTAGGTTAGGTTAGGTTAGGTTAGGTTAGGTTAGGTTAGGTTAGGTTGGGTTAGGTTAGGTTAGGTTAGGTTAGGTTAGGTTAGGTTAGGTTAGGTTAGGTTAGGTTAGGTTAGGTTAGGTTAGGTTAGGTTAGGTTAGGTTAGGTTAGGTTAGGTTAGGTTAGGTTAGGTTAGGTTAGGTTGGGTTAGGTTGGGTTAGGTTGGGTTAGGTTGGGTTGGGTTAGGTTAGGTTAGGTTAGGTTAGGTTAGGTTAGGTTAGGTTAGGTTAGGTTAGGTTAGGTTAGGTTAGGTTAGGTTAGGTTAGGTTGGGTTAGGTTAGGTTAGGTTAGGTTAGGTTAGGTTAGGTTAGGTTAGGTTAGGTTAGGTTGGGTTAGGTTAGGTTAGGTTAGGTTAGGTTAGGTTAGGTTAGGTTAGGTTAGGTTAGGTTAGGTTAGGTTAGGTTAGGTTAGGTTAGGTTAGGTTAGGTTAGGTTAGGTTAGGTTAGGTTAGGTTAGGTTAGGTTAGGTTAGGTTAGGTTAGGTTAGGTTAGGTTAGGTTAGGTTAGGTTAGGTTAGGTTAGGTTGGGTTAGGTTAGGTTAGGTTAGGTTAGGTTAGGTTAGGTTGGGTTAGGTTAGGTTAGGTTAGGTTAGGTTAGGTTAGGTTAGGTTAGGTTAGGTTAGGTTAGGTTAGGTTAGGTTAGGTTAGGTTGGGTTAGGTTAGGTTAGGTTAGGTTAGGTTGGGTTAGGTTAGGTTAGGTTAGGTTAGGTTAGGTTAGGTTAGGTTAGGTTAGGTTAGGTTGGGTTGGGTTAGGTTAGGTTAGGTTAGGTTAGGTTAGGTTAGGTTAGGTTAGGTTAGGTTAGGTTAGGTTAGGTTAGGTTAGGTTGGGTTGGGTTAGGTTAGGTTAGGTTAGGTTAGGTTAGGTTAGGTTAGGTTAGGTTAGGTTAGGTTAGGTTAGGTTAGGTTAGGTTAGGTTAGGTTAGGTTAGGTTAGGTTAGGTTAGGTTAGGTTAGGTTAGGTTAGGTTAGGTTAGGTTAGGTTAGGTTAGGTTAGGTTAGGTTAGGTTAGGTTAGGTTAGGTTAGGTTAGGTTAGGTTAGGTTAGGTTGGGTTAGGTTAGGTTAGGTTAGGTTGGGTTAGGTTAGGTTAGGTTAGGTTGGGTTAGGTTAGGTTAGGTTAGGTTAGGTTAGGTTAGGTTAGGTTAGGTTAGGTTAGGTTAGGTTAGGTTAGGTTAGGTTAGGTTAGGTTAGGTTAGGTTAGGTTAGGTTAGGTTAGGTTAGGTTAGGTTAGGTTAGGTTAGGTTAGGTTAGGTTAGGTTAGGTTAGGTTAGGTTAGGTTAGGTTAGGTTAGGTTAGGTTAGGTTAGGTTAGGTTAGGTTAGGTTAGGTTAGGTTAGGTTAGGTTAGGTTAGGTTAGGTTAGGTGTTAGGTTAGGTTAGGTTAGGTTAGGTTAGGTTAGGTTAGGTTAGGTTAGGTTAGGTTAGGTTAGGTTAGGTTAGGTTAGGTTAGGTTAGGTTAGGTTAGGTTAGGTTAGGTTAGGTTAGGTTAGGTTAGGTTAGGTTAGGTTAGGTTAGGTTAGGTTAGGTTAGGTTAGGTTAGGTTAGGTTAGGTTAGGTTAGGTTAGGTTAGGTTAGGTTAGGTTAGGTTAGGTTAGGTTAGGTTAGGTTAGGTTAGGTTAGGTTAGGTTAGGTTAGGTTAGGTTAGGTTAGGTTAGGTTAGGTTAGGTTAGGTTAGGTTAGGTTAGGTTAGGTTAGGTTAGGTTAGGTTAGGTTAGGTTAGGTTAGGTTAGGTTAGGTTAGGTTAGGTTAGGTTAGGTTAGGTTAGGTTAGGTTAGGTTAGGTTAGGTTAGGTTAGGTTAGGTTAGGTTAGGTTAGGTTAGGTTAGGTTAGGTTAGGTTAGGTTAGGTTAGGTTAGGTTAGGTTAGGTTAGGTTAGGTTAGGTTAGGTTAGGTTAGGTTAGGTTAGGTTAGGTTAGGTTAGGTTAGGTTAGGTTAGGTTAGGTTAGGTTAGGTTAGGTTAGGTTAGGTTAGGTTAGGTTAGGTTAGGTTAGGTTAGGTTAGGTTAGGTTAGGTTAGGTTAGGTTAGGTTAGGTTAGGTTAGGTTAGGTTAGGTTAGGTTAGGTTAGGTTAGGTTAGGTTAGGTTAGGTTAGGTTAGGTTAGGTTAGGTTAGGTTAGGTTAGGTTAGGTTAGGTTAGGTTAGGTTAGGTTAGGTTAGGTTAGGTTAGGTTAGGTTAGGTTAGGTTAGGTTAGGTTAGGTTAGGTTAGGTTAGGTTAGGTTAGGTTAGGTTAGGTTAGGTTAGGTTAGGTTAGGTTAGGTTAGGTTAGGTTAGGTTAGGTTAGGTTAGGTTAGGTTAGGTTAGGTTAGGTTAGGTTAGGTTAGGTTAGGTTAGGTTAGGTTAGGTTGGGTTAGGTTAGGTTAGGTTAGGTTAGGTTAGGTTAGGTTAGGTTAGGTTAGGTTAGGTTAGGTTAGGTTAGGTTAGGTTAGGTTAGGTTAGGTTAGGTTAGGTTAGGTTAGGTTAGGTTAGGTTAGGTTAGGTTAGGTTAGGTTAGGTTAGGTTAGGTTAGGTTAGGTTAGGTTAGGTTAGGTTAGGTTAGGTTAGGTTAGGTTAGGTTAGGTTAGGTTAGGTTAGGTTAGGTTAGGTTAGGTTAGGTTAGGTTAGGTTAGGTTAGGTTAGGTTAGGTTAGGTTAGGTTAGGTTAGGTTAGGTTAGGTTAGGTTAGGTTAGGTTAGGTTAGGTTAGGTTAGGTTAGGTTAGGTTAGGTTAGGTTAGGTTAGGTTAGGTTAGGTTAGGTTAGGTTAGGTTAGGTTAGGTTAGGTTAGGTTAGGTTAGGTTAGGTTAGGTTAGGTTAGGTTAGGTTAGGTTAGGTTAGGTTAGGTTAGGTTAGGTTAGGTTAGGTTAGGTTAGGTTAGGTTAGGTTAGGTTAGGTTAGGTTAGGTTAGGTTAGGTTAGGTTAGGTTAGGTTAGGTTAGGTTAGGTTAGGTTAGGTTAGGTTAGGTTAGGTTAGGTTAGGTTAGGTTAGGTTAGGTTAGGTTAGGTTAGGTTAGGTTAGGTTAGGTTAGGTTAGGTTAGGTTAGGTTAGGTTAGGTTAGGTTAGGTTAGGTTAGGTTAGGTTAGGTTAGGTTAGGTTAGGTTAGGTTAGGTTAGGTTAGGTTAGGTTAGGTTAGGTTAGGTTAGGTTAGGTTAGGTTAGGTTAGGTTAGGTTAGGTTAGGTTAGGTTAGGTTAGGTTAGGTTAGGTTAGGTTAGGTTAGGTTAGGTTAGGTTAGGTTAGGTTAGGTTAGGTTAGGTTAGGTTAGGTTAGGTTAGGTTAGGTTAGGTTAGGTTAGGTTAGGTTAGGTTAGGTTAGGTTAGGTTAGGTTAGGTTAGGTTAGGTTAGGTTAGGTTAGGTTAGGTTAGGTTAGGTTAGGTTAGGTTAGGTTAGGTTAGGTTAGGTTAGGTTAGGTTAGGTTAGGTTAGGTTAGGTTAGGTTAGGTTAGGTTAGGTTAGGTTAGGTTAGGTTAGGTTAGGTTAGGTTAGGTTAGGTTAGGTTAGGTTAGGTTAGGTTAGGTTAGGTTAGGTTAGGTTAGGTTAGGTTAGGTTAGGTTAGGTTAGGTTAGGTTAGGTTAGGGTTGGGTTAGGTTAGGTTAGGTTAGGTTAGGTTAGGTTAGGTTAGGTTAGGTTAGGTTAGGTTAGGTTAGGTTAGGTTAGGTTAGGTTAGGTTAGGTTAGGTTAGGTTAGGTTAGGTTAGGTTAGGTTAGGTTAGGTTAGGTTAGGTTAGGTTAGGTTAGGTTAGGTTAGGTTAGGTTAGGTTAGGTTAGGTTAGGTTAGGTTAGGTTAGGTTAGGTTAGGTTAGGTTAGGTTAGGTTAGGTTAGGTTAGGTTAGGTTAGGTTAGGTTAGGTTAGGTTAGGTTAGGTTAGGTTAGGTTAGGTTAGGTTAGGTTAGGTTAGGTTAGGTTAGGTTAGGTTAGGTTAGGTTAGGTTAGGTTAGGTTAGGTTAGGTTAGGTTAGGTTAGGTTAGGTTAGGTTAGGTTAGGTTAGGTTAGGTTAGGTTAGGTTAGGTTAGGTTAGGTTAGGTTAGGTTAGGTTAGGTTAGGTTAGGTTAGGTTAGGTTAGGTTAGGTTAGGTTAGGTTAGGTTAGGTTAGGTTAGGTTAGGTTAGGTTAGGTTAGGTTAGGTTAGGTTAGGTTAGGTTAGGTTAGGTTAGGTTAGGTTAGGTTAGGTTAGGTTAGGTTAGGTTAGGTTAGGTTAGGTTAGGTTAGGTTAGGTTAGGTTAGGTTAGGTTAGGTTAGGTTAGGTTAGGTTAGGTTAGGTTAGGTTAGGTTAGGTTAGGTTAGGTTAGGTTAGGTTAGGTTAGGTTAGGTTAGGTTAGGTTAGGTTAGGTTAGGTTAGGTTAGGTTAGGTTAGGTTAGGTTAGGTTAGGTTAGGTTAGGTTAGGTTAGGTTAGGTTAGGTTAGGTTAGGTTAGGTTAGGTTAGGTTAGGTTAGGTTAGGTTAGGTTAGGTTAGGTTAGGTTAGGTTAGGTTAGGTTAGGTTAGGTTAGGTTAGGTTAGGTTAGGTTAGGTTAGGTTAGGTTAGGTTAGGTTAGGTTAGGTTAGGTTAGGTTAGGTTAGGTTAGGTTAGGTTAGGTTAGGTTAGGTTAGGTTAGGTTAGGTTAGGTTAGGTTAGGTTAGGTTAGGTTAGGTTAGGTTAGGTTAGGTTAGGTTAGGTTAGGTTAGGTTAGGTTAGGTTAGGTTAGGTTAGGTTAGGTTAGGTTAGGTTAGGTTAGGTTAGGTTAGGTTAGGTTAGGTTAGGTTAGGTTAGGTTAGGTTAGGTTAGGTTAGGTTAGGTTAGGTTAGGTTAGGTTAGGTTAGGTTAGGTTAGGTTAGGTTAGGTTAGGTTAGGTTAGGTTAGGTTAGGTTAGGTTAGGTTAGGTTAGGTTAGGTTAGGTTAGGTTAGGTTAGGTTAGGTTAGGTTAGGTTAGGTTAGGTTAGGTTAGGTTAGGTTAGGTTAGGTTAGGTTAGGTTAGGTTAGGTTAGGTTAGGTTAGGTTAGGTTAGGTTAGGTTAGGTTAGGTTAGGTTGGGTTAGGTTGGGTTAGGTTAGGTTAGGTTAGGTTAGGTTAGGTTAGGTTAGGTTAGGTTAGGTTAGGTTGGGTTAGGTTAGGTTAGGTTAGGTTAGGTTAGGTTAGGTTGGGTTAGGTTAGGTTAGGTTAGGTTAGGTTAGGTTAGGTTAGGTTAGGTTAGGTTAGGTTAGGTTAGGTTAGGTTAGGTTAGGTTAGGTTAGGTTAGGTTAGGTTAGGTTAGGTTAGGTTAGGTTAGGTTAGGTTAGGTTAGGTTAGGTTAGGTTAGGTTAGGTTAGGTTAGGTTAGGTTAGGTTAGGTTAGGTTAGGTTAGGTTAGGTTAGGTTAGGTTAGGTTAGGTTAGGTTAGGTTAGGTTAGGTTAGGTTAGGTTAGGTTAGGTTAGGTTAGGTTAGGTTAGGTTAGGTTAGGTTAGGTTAGGTTAGGTTAGGTTAGGTTGGGTTAGGTTAGGTTGGGTTAGGTTAGGTTAGGTTAGGTTAGGTTAGGTTAGGTTAGGTTAGGTTAGGTTAGGTTAGGTTAGGTTAGGTTAGGTTAGGTTAGGTTAGGTTAGGTTAGGTTAGGTTAGGTTGGGTTAGGTTAGGTTAGGTTAGGTTAGGTTAGGTTAGGTTAGGTTAGGTTAGGTTAGGTTAGGTTAGGTTAGGTTAGGTTAGGTTGGGTTAGGTTAGGTTAGGTTAGGTTAGGTTAGGTTAGGTTAGGTTAGGTTAGGTTAGGTTAGGTTAGGTTAGGTTAGGTTAGGTTGGGTTAGGTTGGGTTAGGTTAGGTTAGGTTAGGTTAGGTTAGGTTAGGTTAGGTTAGGTTAGGTTAGGTTAGGTTAGGTTAGGTTAGGTTAGGTTAGGTTAGGTTAGGTTAGGTTAGGTTAGGTTAGGTTAGGTTAGGTTAGGTTAGGTTAGGTTAGGTTAGGTTAGGTTAGGTTAGGTTAGGTTAGGTTAGGTTAGGTTAGGTTGGGTTGGGTTGGGTTGGGTTAGGTTAGGTTAGGTTAGGTTAGGTTAGGTTAGGTTAGGTTAGGTTAGGTTAGGTTAGGTTAGGTTAGGTTAGGTTAGGTTAGGTTAGGTTAGGTTAGGTTAGGTTAGGTTAGGTTAGGTTAGGTTAGGTTAGGTTAGGTTAGGTTAGGTTAGGTTAGGTTAGGTTAGGTTAGGTTAGGTTAGGTTAGGTTAGGTTGGGTTGGGTTGGGTTGGGTTAGGTTAGGTTAGGTTAGGTTAGGTTAGGTTAGGTTAGGTTAGG